>JALJVW010000137.1:49268-95688 GCA_024865655.1 Emberiza elegans | reverse complement strand
ATCGCTACAGCTGTGGTGTCACAGTGGCTTCCAGGGACAACAGAGAGGGGAATGTTGTGGCTGGCCCTGCAATGCTGTCAGACAGGAGAAAGTTAAAGCAATTCTGTGGTGTTATATAGAGGGCAACATAGGGGTTGCAATCACTTGGTGTCATAGACAAGTGACACAGTACGCCACTGCTGTCATGTCACAGAGAGGGGAACACCAGTTGCCACCACTGTGGTGTCACTGACAGGGGGAACACTGGGGCTGCCATTGCTGTGGGTGTCCAGAGAGGGGAAGGTTGAACTGCCACTGCAGTGCTGTCATACACAGTAGAAAACTTTTTAGATACCACCCTTGCAGTGTCACAGAGGGGAACTTTGGGCTCCACTGCTGTGGTGCCACAGGGGGGGACTGGGGGCTACGGCTGTGCTGGTCAGAGAGAGGGGAATTTTGGGCTGCCACCACTGTGTTTTCACAGACAGGGGAACCTTGAGCTGCCACTGCTGTGGTGTCAGTGACAGAGAATGCTGGGGCTGCCACCACTGTGTTTACGCTAGACAGGGAACATTGGGGCTACAGCTGCCATGTCAGTGGAGGGACGCTGGGGCTGCCACCGCCAGGGTTTCCCTTACAGAGACAGGGACCCAGGGCTTCCACTGCTGCAGTGTCACAGAGGGGAAAGTTGAGGCCAGTGATGTGGTGTCAGGAGCCAGTGAAACATTGGAGCCGCCACTGCATTCTCACAGAGAGGGAACGTTGGGGCTGCTACTCTGTGTTTCTACAGACAGGGGAACGCTTGGGGTGCCACCACTGTGGTCTCAGAGATACAAGAATTAGGGGTGACACAGCTGTGCTTTGTGACATCACAGTGTCACCATGACATCACAGAGCAGTTGTGATGTCACTCATCCCAAAGTTGGCTCTGTGACATCACAAGGTGTGTCATCAGTGACATCACTGGTGTCTGTGTGACATCCAACTCTAGCTTTGTCATCACAGGGGCTGTGTGACACACAGGATGCTGTGACATCACAGGGCTGCTGTGTCAGTCACTGGGAGGGTCACTCTGCCCCCATCCCATCACAGTTCCCCAGAGCAGTCCAACCCTGCTCGTGCACCCTGGGGTCCCTGGGCCTTGGTCCCCCACCCCAGCACATCAGCCCCCCCCAGGGATGTTCCACAAGATCGACCCCAGAGCCTGACATGGGGCTGGGGCTGGGGTCCCTGGGGGGTGGGACAGAGGACAGTGTCCCCCAGGGCCAGAGCCTCACCAGGGCTCCTTCACCCTGGTCCCCGGGAGGCCAGAGCCTGAAAAAAATCTTTCAAGGATCATCAAAACCAGATTGAATATTACCCAAAGTTCCAGGGTTTCCAGAAAAATCCCAGGCACCCCCCAAAAAAAAACCAAACAAAATCAGGCACACCAAACAGATCCCAGCATGGGACAAAGTCTCTGCTTCTGTCCTCCCAGGTGCCCCAGGCACTCCACCTCAAAAACAAAATGACACCAAGAACCAAAGTGCAGTTCCAGTTGTCAAAACATAAGGACAGTTGTCCCCTAGGCAACCCCAGCCCTCCCTCCAGGATGGTCCTGGTCATCCCAGCAGTGAGCTCAAACTCCCCAGCAGTTAACATTCCACCTCAACCCAGTATTGATACCAGGAAAAGGAATTTCACTCCCAAAGGGCACAGTCCTTAAAGGGCAAGTAACCTAGTATGACTTCTTGGTGCCATTTAACAGAGGAATAACCCTTTCTTGCCCCTAATTTAATTATAACTTGGTCTTTTAACCCTAGCAAAAGAACAACTCTCAGTAAGTTTAACTTCCCTTAGACCTTTGTGATTTAACCTTTTTTCTACAGGAATGGGTCTGACTGATGCCAGCTCCTGAGGCACCAAATGAGCCCCCCAGGATCACTTCTGCCACATTTCCCAGGGTAAAAGCCCTGTGTG
This sequence comes from Emberiza elegans, assembly GCA_024865655.1. Lineage (NCBI taxonomy): Eukaryota > Metazoa > Chordata > Aves > Passeriformes > Fringillidae > Emberiza > Emberiza elegans. The sequence goes on along the minus strand of JALJVW010000137.1, from coordinate 93,750 downwards.
CCCACAAACCCCCTTTGGCAGTGCAAGGCACCTTGAACCCTCCCCTCTTGGCAGGAAATTTCCCCTGTGGATCACTGCTGGAATCCCCTGTGGGTGAAGTGTTGTGCTTCTCTGGAGGAGGGGGGGATCTCCTTTCTAATTCCAGGCTCCTCCATTTTTGGGATCCCAGCAGCAATTTGGGAACTTTGGCTGGGAGGATGGGGAGACCTCGGCCAGGACTGGGAATGATTTGAGAAGTTTTTTTGTTGCATTGAATGTTGATTAAACCTTTCAGTTCCCAGTTTGGTCTGATTTTCCTAAAGTTAACAAAGAAGGCTGTTTTTTTCTTTTTGAGGTCCTGAGAATCTCCCAGTTGGCCATTTCTGCAACAAATCCAATTCAGAGCAAACAAACAACTGTATTTCCTTTTAAATTTCTTTTTGACCAAGAGTTGTTTTGATTGATGAAGTTTGGGATTGTCTGTCCTGATGGCTGAGCAGACCCTTCAGGGCTGTTGGCCAAACCAAAGTCCCATCCCAACCCATTTCCCAGCAGGAGCCCTGGTGCTCAGAGCTGCCTTGGGCAAATGACGCCCTTGTCAGCCCATTCCCCATCAAAGTCTCTGGGCCCTTGGATCAAGGTGGGGCCTGCTGACATGGAGACAACTTGGAGCTGCCTGTGACACCAGAGGGATGTTCATTTCTTGTCAGTGCAAAAACACAAGGGAAGGCACAGTGACACCTTAATGCAAAGTCATTCCTCTGCTGGATTTTAATTTTAAATCCTTTTTCCACAATTAGACAGTCTCAGAGCAATGGAAACTGAATAATTCTATTTAAAAAGAACAGTGTCAGATCCCAAGGAGCCTGTTTGAAACCTCCTGTGCCAATTCTGCATGCTCCAGACATTGCTCATTGTACACACTGAGTCACAATGGCTGAAAAGATCCAGGAGACCTCCATGGACTCTCAGAGGGGACTGAAAAGAAAAGGGATGAAGGCACTCCTGTGCAGAGCCACTGGGGACAAGTGCAGCCCTGCAGTGGGGAACCATGGACTCATCAGGTTTGTGACCTTCGGCTGGGCTCCAGGGCCTGGACTGACACTCAGAGGCACAAAAAGGTTTTCTTGGCAACAAACACCAGTTGAACATTTGAACAGTTTAATCAAACACAGCTCTTCCCTCAGCCCTGGATGGGATGTCCCAGCAGCATCTGACATGTCCACATATCCAGGGACTCCCCAAGGGTTTCCTTGGAGCCCCCAAAGGAACAACTTTAGACAAAGACAACTCAAAGGTTTGTGTCCTCTGTGGATAACTTGATGGCACAGAAACACATGGGACACAAAAGGCAAGATGTTGATTTGATCTTTGATTTTTTTGAACGAAACATCTTCTCATATATTGGGCAATCTCCTGTTGGCTCCTTCCTGAAACCAGTCATCCTTGAGAGGCACTTGAATGACCAGAGAAAATCTGGAGGAAAAGGGAAATTGGAGATGGGAAAGGAGTTATTGTAACATAACATCCACCTGGTCTGTTTAAAACATGAGAGATGTCCAGACATGAAGACATTTAACAGGAAACCTGGAAACACTCTGAAGGAAAAGAGAGAAGATTCAATAATAGAAAATGAATATTGGTGACACAAGTAGAGGGAAGATCAGGGTTTCTTCTCCTGCCATCTGAAAGACTCCTCTAAGAAATTCCCCAGTTCCTGGTGGAAAAGGAGTTGCCCAATTTTGTTAAAAGTACTCAAGATAACCCAGATAATAAAGAATTTGTATATTATGAAACTAACAGGTATTAAAACCTGTGTCCCTTTCAGGCAGACATCAGCTGTGTGCCCATGAACAGGCAGTGCCACTTTGTGCCCTGAGGTGCCCAGCTGGGATTGGATCTCTCCCAGAGCACCTGAGGGAGAGCAGAGCACCTTGCAAGCTGCAGGTCCCTGACAGCCCTGCAGGGCTCCTGTCCCATCAACATCTGCTCTGCTCCAGTCTGAAACAGGGCCCAGCATGGTGCCCAGGATCATCAGAGAGCTGAGGTGTGTGCTGGAATTCAATGGCCTCCCCATCCCGCAGCAGCCCTGCATTTCCTCCTGCAGCCTTGGTCTCCAGCCCAGCCATGGAGGCTCTTTGGGCTCTGGACTGTTGCTGCAGCCCCCAAAGGGCAGCTGAGCTCTGCCTTTGGCACAGTCAGGCCTGGCCAGCACAGGCCATGCCCAGCAATTGCTTGTGTGTGCCTGGCCTTGCTGTCAGCCCCCAGCAGCAGCTGTGTGGCCCCTGTTGCCCCTGCTGCTGGCCCAGCCATGGTGGCCCAGCCCCTGTGCAGGCCCAGCCCAGGCCAGGAGCATTGCGGCTGGGAACGGCCCCTGTGCCATGGTGCCCACAGCAGCCTTGGGGCTCTGTGCCCCATGGCCTCCCTGCTGGGCAGCCTCTGCCAGCTCCTGCAGAGCCCCTGGCACCTGTGGGGCTGCACAGACAGCCCTGCCTGGGCTCTGCCAGCCTCTGGGCCAGGAGAGGCAAGTGGCCAGGGCTGGCCATGGCCAGGAACAGGCCCTGAGCCCCACAGGAGGATGGAGCTGGGCCACAGCCAAACTCAGCCCAGGCCAAAGCTGGGCTCAGCAGCCAGGGCTGCCAAGGGCTGGGCACAGAGGCTGGCGCTGACAAATGTCCTGGGCCCCTCCCTGCTCTGTCCATGCCACCAAGGGCACAGAGCAGCCTCCTCTCTGGGCCACTTGCCTGTTTGCAATGCCTTGCACAGGCTGGGCCCTGCCCCACAAGGCCTGGCCTGAGTCCTGCCCCTGCACGCTCAGCCAGGCTGAGATGGACACTGATGGTTTCTGGGCCAGGCTCTGAGCCCAGCCCAGCTCCCCCGCAAGCTCTGCCCCAGCTGCCCTGAGCTCTGGGCAGCACCAAGGGCCCTCCCAGCCCAGCCCAGCCGGCTCTGGGCCCCTCAGCTCTGCTCAGGCCAGGGCTGCTCTGGGCACTGGCCCCATGCTCACAGCCTCAGCCCCTGCCAAGGGCACAGCAACAGCTGCAGCTGCCACAGGACTCAGCCCAGCCATGGGGGGTGCTTATCCAGGGCCAGGCCAAAGGGGGCTCCCAAAGCTGCCCTGCTCCCCTCTGCCTGAGGTGCTGAGAGAGCTCTGCAGCCCACTGCTGCCATCCCATCTGCTCCAGGGCAGCACAAGAGCCCCATGGCCTTGGGGCCCTCAAGAGCTGCTCCTGCTCCAGGCCCAGGGCCCATCCCAAAAAATGGGGCAGCCACAAAGCTGTGCCCATTTCTGTTCATTGCTGCTCTGATGGGGATGGATCCTCAGCCACTTGGAGGTTGAACAATTGAATTTTACTCTCCCTTCAGGCCTCTTCTTTCTTCAGTTCTTCAGTTCAGGAATTCAGTGAAGAAAAGCTCAAAAACATTTGTTCAAAACACCTCAAACAAGAAAAGCCTGGGAATATCCATTTAAGTTTTCAATTCTTCTGTGGTTCTAATTGGACAGATTTCAGAAGTGTATTCAAAGTGAATATAATTATATTGAAAAAAATGCAGAGAGAACTGTTTTGTCCTGGTTTTTCTTTTCCCTGTTTATTGATTGATACCAGGGACTTCTGTCCAATTGATATTGGGGATGGAGGGACCTTTTAATGCACTGGGTGAACAGATATGAAAATCAAGAAGACCCTGGGGTGGCTGAGACTCAAAACACAGTGGGTATGGCTGACAATCAATCACACTTGTCCCTACACCTTCCCCACTGGAGAGGCATCCAACCCCTGGGAGCCTATGGATTTCAGGAATGGTGTGTGCCAGCAGGACCAGGGGCAGGGGAGCTTCAGAGAAGGGCTCAGGGCATGGGATGAGGCTGGGCAGCAGCCTGACTCATTTCAGCCCAAGGTCCAGTCTCCCTCATCCTTGGGCCCCCAGGCCCTCAGCAACAATCCCTCCTGGAAGACATCTCATCCAGCCCTGCTGAGGGGGAACAAGGTGGGGGGGGAGCTCAAGAGCTGGAACAGGAGCAGGTCAACAGCCTGGGGTTGTTTATCCTGTGAAGAGGAGGGCTCACAACTGGGCCCATATTCTCCACACAACCACAGGGGCAACTGACAGGAGGGTGCAGCCAGGTGGGGGTCCCTGGGATTTCACCATCCCTGGAAACAGTGACAGGGGCAATTGGATGTGGCACTGCCTGTCTGTAACTATACTGGGTGACAATTGTCAACTGTCTGGGACATCAGGGGGATTTCATGCTGGGGCCTGGGGCATTGGGACCAAATGATTTTCATGGGACCAAAGGTGACACCTGGAGGGAAGGAACAATGGCTTCCACACTCACTGTGGGGTGAAGGAAGCAATGTGGGAGATGGTCACAGTGTTTAACTGGGGTCCAACCACAGGGAGCCACTGGGTGACACTGGTGGGCATTGGGAATTGGGATGTCTGTGTCCAGGACCTGGGATGTCAAGGAATGTCCTCTGATTTCATCCCCATCCACAATGCTGAGGATTGACTTTTGCAAATGACTGGTCTGTCAGGGCATCCATCTGGGAACTGGTGGCAAAATTGTGACACTGTGGTGCCCCCTGGAACCAAGGTTCCCCATTGGACACTGCAGGATCTTGTGTCACAGGGCCCCATTGACACACTGCAGCACCAAGGAATTCATTTGGACAACTCTGAGGCTAGATGAAACCAAGAGGCCACTGTGACTGCCCTGCAGGGACTTGTGGAACCATGCAGAGCATTGTGACAGAGCAGGACCTGGGAGTCCAATGGGGCCATTGTGACACTGCAGGGAAAAAAATTTTATATGAAAAGAGGCCAGGCTGCTCCTCAGGGACTCCTGAATGAAGGAAACATGTTTGACAGGGGTGGCCCTTGGGACTCAAGAGGCCATTGTGGACACTGTGGAACCAAGGAGAGCCAGGCAGCACTGCAGACAGACCTGGTTTCATGGAACCAAGGATCCATTGTGACACTGCAGGGCCTTGGGGATGAGCTCCCCACCACTGGGAATTGGGACACCAAGGGACCAAGGATCCAAGACAAATTGACATTTGGGGCTCAATGATCAAAATCCCTGGAACCAAACGGACATTGGGATGCTGGGAGGCCTCATGGAATCATGGAGACCATTGGATGACTCTGGGGCCTCATGGAAAGATGTGGACAAAGTTGTCTGGGAGTGTTGATCTGCTGGAGGGTAGGAGGGCTCTGCACAGGGCCCTGGACAGGCTGGATCCAGGGCCCAAATCCAACAAGGTGAGGTTTAACAAGTCCAAGTGCTGGGTCCTGCACTTTGGCCACAACAACCCCTGCAGCACTACAGGCTGGGGACAGAGAGGCTGGAGAGCAGCCAGGCAGAAAGGGACCTGCAGGGACTGATGGACAGCAGGCTGGACATGAGGCAGCAGTGTGCCCAGGTGGGCAAGAAGGCCAATGGCTCCTGGCCTGGATCAGGAATGGTGTGGCCAGCAGGAGCAGGGCAGTGATTCTTCCCCTGTGCTGGGCACTGGTTGGGCAGCACCTCGAGTGCTGTGTCCAGTTCTGGGCCCCCCAATTTAGGAAGGATATGGAGGAGCTGGAGCGTTTGTCAGAGAAGGGCAACAAGGCTGGGAGGGTCTGGAACACAAGTCCTGTGAGGAGCAGGCTGAGGGAGCTGGGGTTGTTTATCCTGGAGAAGAGGAGGCTCAGGGGAGACAAGGCAGTGTCAGGGCACAGGTTGGACTTGATGATCTCAAGGTCTTTTCCCAACCTTGCTGATTCTGGGATTCTCACTGGCCACCCTTGGAGCAGGTGCAGGATGAGCCCTGGGCCTCCTCTTCAGCAGCTCCAGCAGCCCAGGTCCCTCAGCTTCTCCTGCCAGCCCCAAAGCCCATCCTGTCAGTCCTGCAGAGCCTCTGCAGCTCCTCCTCATTGCCCAGAACAGGGAGCCCCAGAGGCAGACACAGCAGCCCAGATGTGCCCCCTGGCCTGGGGTGCCTCTGGCAAGGGAGCAGCACCAGGCACTGCAGGAGCCTGCAGACAATTCCTGCAGCACTTGTAGGATGATCCTGCTCCCCAGGGGATGTTCCCATGGTGCCAAGTCAGGAACTGCAATGGGGAGTGGGGCCAGAGGAGGAAAGGGCAAACAGGGATGGGCTGTTTGGGGGGAACAGGGCTGGGCAAGAGGAAGAAATTTGTATCAGGAAGAGTAAAGAAAGCAAAGGTGAAGCCAAGGAAATGCTGAGGGCAGTTTGGGGGTGGCTGCCAGGCAGCCCTGGCTCTGAGCAACAGCGTCTGCAGTGGGACAGGAACTCCCAGCTGATGGGAACAAACTTTCTGGCTGAGTGCAGAGGCCAGGACAAAGCTGAGTGGTTTCCTGGTGTCCCCAGCCCTTGCTGGCCCCAGGGGCTGATGGCATTTGTGCTCCCTCAGGTTCATGTCCCCACAGCAACAGCATGGGGTGCTCCCCCTGCTGTGTGCAATGCAAACAGGGGCTGCTGAGCCAGTGCTGCCGTGTCTGTGCCTGCAAGGATGGGGCACCTGTGTGAGCTGGGGGAGAGGCCAGGGCTGCAGAGGGGGGATGTTGTTGGCAGCTCCATGAGGACACTCTGGGACGCTGCCCTGGGCTGTCCAGCGCACTGGGGATGGATCAGCCCCTGCTCTGCTGCTCCTTCCCATCTGCCCCAGGGCCCTTGCAGAGCCCAGCCATGCTGTTTGCCCCAGCCTGCCCACATGGCCTGGGGCTGCTCACGGGGTTTTCTGTGCTGAGCATTGGCCTGGCCGTGTTCTTGAGAGAGCCTGGGCAGGGGCCTGGAGCCCCCAGGGCCTGGCCTGAGGCGTCAGCCTGCCCCAGCAGTGCCCATGGCCTGTCCCTGCTGCAGCCCCGGCACTGCCACCCCAGGGCTGTGCCTGGCCCCGAGAGCAATCAGGCCCTACAGCAACACCAGGGCCACCAGGGCAGTGGGGCAGGGCCATGGCAGCAGCACTGGCAACACCAAGTGCTGCTGCTGCTGCTGGGCACAGCTGCTGGGCCAGCCCTGATCTGCCCCCAGCTCTGCACACAGACATTGCTGCTGCAGCTCCAGAGAAGGCAACAAAAGGACATCTCTGCAGAAAACTCTGCTGGGAGATCTTTTAGTTCCTGTAAAGCCACTGATAGCCCAGCCCCTCATTGACACAGTCTGTGGCCACAGGGAAGGTGGGGAGAAACAAAATGAGAAATAGAACAAAGCATGAAATTTCTTTGTGGACAATATGAAAAAAAAAAAGAAAAAAACCCCCACAATGAAACCAACAAGAAGTATCAAACATTACTTTTATTACAAGTGATTTGCAGAAATTACCAACAGTTTAATGTTTCCTGAAACCATCCAGTCATCAGTCTCCACACTGCAGCCTTGAGCTCCTGGTTCCTCAGGCTGTAGATGAGGGGGTTCAGGGCTGGAGGCACCACCGAGTACAGAACTGACAGGGCCAGATCCAGGGATGGGGACGAGATGGAGGAGGGCTTCAGATGAGCAAATGTGCCAGTGCTGAGGAACAGGGAGACCACAGCCAGGTGAGGGAGGCAGGTGGAAAGGCTTTGTGCCTTCCCTGCTCAGAGGGGATCCTCAGCACAGCCCTGAAGATCTGCACATAGGAGAAAACAATGAACACAAAACAACCAAATGCTAAACAGGCACTAACAGCAATGAGCCCAAGTTCCCTGAGGTTGGAGTGTGAGCAGGAGAGCTTGAGGATCTGTGGGATTTCACAGAAGAACTGGCCCAGGGCATTGCCATGGCACAGGGGCAGGGAAAATGTATTGGCCGTGTGCATGAGAGCATTGAGAAAGGCACTGGCCCAGGCAGCTGCTGCCATGTGGGCACAAGCTCTGCTGCCCAGGAGGGTCCCATAGTGCAGCGGTTTGCAGATGGACACGTAGCGGTCGTAGCACATGATGGTCAGGAGGGAAAACTCTGCTGAGATGAAGAAGAGAAAGAAAAAGAGCTGTGCAGCACATCCTGTGTAGGAGATGTTCCTGGTGTCCCAGAGGGAATTGTGCATGGCTTTGGGGACAGTGGTGCAGATGGAGCCCAGGTCAGTGAGGGCCAGGTTGAGCAGGAAGAAGAACATGGGCGTGTGCAGGTGGTGGCCACAGGCTACAGGCGCTGATGATGAGGCCGTTGCCCAGGAGGGCAGCCAGGAGATGCCCAGCAAGAGGCAGAAGTGCAGGAGCTGCAGCTGCCACGTGTGTCTGCCAATGCCAGCAGGAGGAAGTGCCTGATGGAGCTGCTGTTGGACATTTGCTGTGGCTGCACATGGGGACCTGTTCATGGAGAAAAGAACAGTGAAGAGTTAGAGGAGATACCTGTAACCAAAATCAAAGCCATTTCCATATGGACCTCCCCTGAAAAACACACAGACACCATTTTTTGTTCAAGATTCTGGGGTTTTCTTTTAACTCCCCCCCCATCTCTCCTGGTTTTCTTGGATATCAGAAACCCTCAGCATTTCTGCTGCCCTCTGGGAGAACAGAAGAAAAAGTTCTGAGGAGGCAAATGATGAGTGGAGACTGAGGGGAGATGGTCTGTCATTCCACCTGTTCAGAGTTTCTCTGGGCTTTAAACTTTTCTCAAATGGAGGATGATCACCTTCCCATGTTTCCCCTTAAAAACACCAGGTACTGCTGAGAGCAGATGGATCCACCACAGCCCAGCTCCACATTTGTAGCCAAGGACTCATGTTGCTCATTTCACCAACCCAACAGCATTTTCAGTGTCACAACACCTCTGCCTTTCCCCATCAATCTTATAACTCAGAGATGCTCTAGGACAGGTTTGCACCCTGGATTGAAGCTCCCAGCTTGGACTGAAATCTCAGGGAGACTTCCAAGTGTCCTTATGATGGCATTGGATGAAGGGGAGATGCAGCTCCTTCCTGGCTGCACTGGACAGCATTGCCCAGAGCCGGGCACTGGGGACAGCGTCACCCTGAGCCAGCTGTGCCCCTGCCAGAGCCCCCAGGGCCAGGCAGCTGCTCCCAGCCCTGTGCTCTGCAGAGGGAACTGGGCCCGGGGCTGCAGAGCTGCCCCATGGCTCTGCTGCAGCTCTGCCTGCACAGGAGGGGCTGCACGCCTTGGAGCCCCGGCCCTGAGGGCAGAGGCTGGGCTGGGGCACAGGAGGGAGGGGCTTGTTCAGAGGGAGGGGCTGCACTGGAGGGGATCCTGTGGGCATCTCTAAACTCTCCCTGCCACAGCATTGCTGGGTTTTGTTTTCTCTCATTGCCTGATCTTCTCTCTGCTTCCTGGAGATTTCCCTCCTGCAGGTGTTTCCCTGTGCCTGATCTCTCCCTGCCAGCACTCACAGACCCCAAATCTCTGTGCACTCTCCTTGGCCTGACAGAACCCTGCCTGTTTGCAGGGCACTGGCTGGGGGCAGGTTCTGTTTGCAGCTTGGAGAAAGGACAGCTCAGACTGAGCCTGATGGGTCCAGCAAAGGTGATGCTGGTGCTGTCCATGGGCAGAGTGGCTGAAAGCACATTAGGGATCTCCTGTGAACCTATTGATCACTAAAAGTAACAGTTTGGATGTCTCAGGCACTTGTCAAAATTTCATAATTAATAAATCATAATCAATCTTTAATATTTATCCCCTCCCCTGCCATTCTCCAATAGTAGGAAACTGAATACAAAGTCTTTGGAAATTTCCTCATTTTTGTCAAAACCCTGTTTGGAAATATTCTATGACTGATCAGAACCTGCTAGCATGTCAGAGCTTCATGAGCATTTCACCTCCCCTACCCAGAGTTGTACTCACAGGCTCTGTAGGCATTGGGATGTTCCAGCTTTAGGAGATGGCTCCAGGAGCTGCAGCTGCATTGTCCTGCAGCCAGAGGTTCCTGTGCCAAGGGCTGGCAGTGATTCTGCCCCAGGCACTTCTCAGCACCTTCCCAGCCCTGACTGATTGAAGCTCTCTGTGCCTCTGTGCTGTGCCCAGGCTGGCTGCAGGCAGTGCCCCAGCCCTGCTGGGCTGGCAGAAGAGCTGCTCATCAAGAGAAATGTGCTTTTGAAGCTCTTCTTGGTTACCAGGAGCTGCCTCTGTGCCAGGAGCCCAGCCCAGCTCAGCAGCACAGACACAGCACAAGGACTTTAATGAGCCTCTGGGGCTTTGTGCTCAGGCCCTGAACATCAGTCCCTGAGAGGGAGCTGAAGAAACCTCTCCAGAACTCCAAGTCAGAATCCAACTCCAAAGTTTCTTGGACTTTTAATGGGTCCCACTGAGGGACATGACTGAGAAAGTGTCCCCAGGCCCCAGGCAGAGCAGAGAACTGGAGGCAGTGATGACAGGTGGGGACAAAGAGAAGCCAAGTCTTGGTGCCCTGGGGCACAGCAGGGTCTGTGCCACCAAGGGCTGGGAGGAGACACCTTGTCCTGAGGCCCTGGGGCCTCCTGGCACAGCCCCAGCCAGGCTGGGCACTGTCAGCCCCTTGTCCTGCCCTCAGCATCCCCCTAGCCCACATCCCAGTGGCCTCAAGGATCTGCTGGAAGGAGTCCCTGGGGAGCCTTGCTCAGCAATGGCCCTGGGGGCTCCTTCATGCTCCCTGCAGGGACTGCAGGTTTTTCAAAGGACTTTGGGTTTTGCATTTGCCTTGGAGTCTCTGAGAGGTTTGTGCAATCATGTCCTCCAATTATCTGCTGTAATTAGTCCCTGGAGAGGCTTTGTCAGTAACACCACTCAGTGGGGCTCATTAATGCTTCAGGGTACTTCCGTTATTTTAAGGTACTTGGTGTTTCCGTTTTGATACAGACTCTATGAGAGGTTTGTGCAATCATGGCCCCCATTATCTGCTTTAATGAGTCCCTTGAGAGCTTTGTACTGACACTCAGTGGGGCTCATTAATGCCTTCGGATATTCAAGGTTTTTAAGGTTCTTTATGGATATAAGAATACTTTTAGGTACTTTAAAGGATATGCCTTCCCACACTGAGTCTCTGAGAGGTTTTTGTGTCATCCTGACCTCCAATTCTCTCCTCCAAGGAGTCCATGAGGAACCTGTGTTGGGTATCTTCCCCCTTTCTGTTTTACAGCAAAGATGGAACTGAAAGAATTTTGTGAGACTTTCTAAGAGCATTCAAACAAACATGGGACAATTAGCAATGCAACAACAACCACTAAGACCCTGTTTTATCTAGACATCATCCAACCCTTTAGTCCCTTGGATTGGAAGAGTTTATTGAACCAGTCTTTGTTTCCCACTTGAAGCTTCTTGAAGCTTTCTTCTTTCAGTACCTGAATGCTCTTGTGGATTGACTCGCTGTGGCTGGAGAGGTTCATGCAACACATGCCCTCAGAGTCTACACTGCCATGCCCATGTGCCCAGAGTAAAAACTCTATCGCTGTTCTGCAAGGTGGCATGTCTGATGGTCTCTATGTCTGAGACCAGGCCGCTCACTGTGAGGGAGGTAGCATTGGTTTGCTTACTTAACAGGCACCCAAGATGGTCTAATTGTCCCAAAGCTTTAGCTGCAGCCACCCAAGGTAGTCAAAATGGGGCTGCTGCTACCATTTTACTCCAATAGACCTGGATTTTGCAATCAGATTCAAAGTACCCATCTCTTTTTGCTCTCAATCTCTTCTCTAAATCATTTTTGTGTTGGGTGCCAGGCTGTGTTGTACTTCCCTAACCAGCTAGATCCACCTTGATGTGTGAAGGGACACCAGGCCATGCCTCATCCCTGCAAATAAGAACACACCCTGCTAGCAACTGGATTTAGTAAACACTGGACCATCCCCCCTGGAGGAGGTTTATTCTGTACACAACATCAGGTCTAATATTTTTAAATCATAGGGATAAGACATGGGAAGATGTCTCTCCTGATTGTTTCTTTTTTTCTGGTAAAGTTGTGTCCTTCACCCTTTAGCATCTCAGACAATAAAACCTTGAAAAGTCCATTTTAACAATGGCTGAAATTTCTATTCTGCCCCCCTTTGGAGTGGTGCATGCAGGGCTTCTGGGTCCAGTAGTCCCAGGCATCGACAGGGTTGTCTCCTTCCATTTGCCATCTTTTGTCACCTTTCCTAGGGATCTTCTGGGGTTGCATCCTCAGCTCTTGGCCAAACTGTCTTCTGAGGAGGAAGAATAACTTGGGGCAGAAACATTTGGATTATCTGGGCTGTGACAGACAGGCACAGGGTGTCTTGTTTCATATTTTGATATAAGGTTATCATTGTTGCCGGTTTGGGCTGTGGGACTACCATTTCCAGGTTTGGGGAGGAGGAACATTTTTTGCAAACAGGCTGCTTCAGAGGTGGAAGCTTCTCATGTGTCCCAGGGTGAAGGTTGAATCTGACAGTTGGGCATGTCTGCAGGTGGGGTGAATCTGGAGTCTTCAGGTGGGTTTGTGGTAGCACGAAGTGGGAGAGCCAAGATGGAGGTTATGGTTGAGGCTCCCTTGCTCCATTCTTCTGTCAGGTCTCAGGGCATGATGCTCCAAGACCTGGTGTCCACTGAGGTCCTTTACATCTTGGACCATGGTAGAAAGTCTGAGAAAGGCTGGTTGTGGCAATAAACAAGGGTCTTCAGAGTTTTTCTTTGATGTTGCTGGTAAGTTCTGCAAGGATGGTATGGAAGATGGGAAGCTGTCAATGTCACATCCTTTCTCGGACTGTTGTTCCTGCAGTAACTGTTCCTGAAATTAGGGTATGGCCACTTGGAACATCTGGAAACCTTTCACATCCACCTCATGTCCATTTTAATTTGTTCTTTGAAAATATTTTCATTGTTAAGTTCAGCATCCAGGTGATTTTTGGTTGATTTGATTTCTCACCTGGGTTTTTCTTTCTCTGCCTCATTGGCAGAGCCACTGGGGGGTATTAAATCAATAATGGGACATGTTAGTTCTTATTATAAAACAAGGTGGCAAAATGGGAGACAAATGTCAGCACTGTAATTACACCTTTGTGAGGCCACCATTGTGATAGTACAGACAATACAAAAATCCTTCAGTCCTCGATTGGCATTCCTGCCGGGCCTGGTTCACAATCCAATCTTCCCGGATGTCCTGGCAATATCCATGGGCAAAATAGTCAGTTAAAACAACAGACTTCACACTCACAAGACCCGAGACAAATTTTGTCCCTGTTTGGTGTTTGGCAACAATGAAAGTGCTGCAAACCAGTGCTTCATGGTCTGGGCGAGGGTGTTTGCAAAAGTTTTCAGGATCCTTCGTCAGTTTAAAAGGAACATCAACAGGGTTTGAAAAACAATTGTGTCATAGTGCAAGGCTGTCTTGTGCTCTGGGATACAAATTTGAGACAAAGGCTGCAACAACATGTACCTTTTGAGGGTTTGGCTTAATTTGAACAATGTTGATTTCCAAGAAACAAGGACTGGATAAACCCTTCCCTCTGGAGACAAACTTTTCTAAAATGTCCTTGTTAACCACACTGGAAACAAATTTTTTTGCCCTGTAGAAACAAATGATTGGGGGCTTTAAAACTCATGGCCTCTTTTAAAAATCATCCCTTGACCGATAAGATACAGCTTGGCTAACTGCCACACTGTTGTTCTGTTGTTCTGAGGGACCATTACAGGCCTCAATCATTTGCAGTGATGTCCTTCTGGCTCTAATGGAAGGGCCACAGTTTCTTACATTCAGGTTGGCCCTTGGATACCATGGTGATTTTACTATTTCATTTTGAGTCTTTTTATCCTGGACTTTTTCTCCAGTGGGTCTGTTGGTCTCCATGATCAATAAATTTCATGTAGGTTTCCATGTTCTTGTCTTATGTTTACAGAGGTCAAATTGAAGTGCTACCATCTGTCCTGGATTAAAGGTTTCTTGGAGCCATCTCTTTGATATTCAAAATTATGAATCTCTGGGGATACCTTCTGAATGATCATCCTGGTAGGATGTGTTGTCCATCTCAAAGATGGTTGATTGTCAATTCCACCCTTCCCTCATTAACAGCATAGTCTGCTATTAATTGTTTTAGTAAACACTTCCATCCCTTCCCACAGGGGTATTCTATAGGTGACAACCACATGGTCATAATATATTTTTAAATCATAGGGGTTAAGACTGATGTGCTGTAAACATGGCCCTCATTAGGCCATTTAAACAAGGTTTCAGTCCAGATCCTATGGTCTTCAGCTGCCCTACACAGATCCTTGATTTCCCCGGAAACCAATGGCTGATACCTGGGATTCTGCCCCTTCTTTCACAACATACCAGGGCAATGAGGAATTTCGAGACTATTTGCCCCTTCTTCTTTCCTTTCCCCATATTTCCCAGGGATCTTCTGGGATTGAGGGGTGAGGTGGCTCTGATGAGTCCAAACTGTCTTCTGGGGAGGAAGAATAACTTGGAGCAGAAACATTCAGATTAGAAATAGTGTTGCAGTTGGGCTTAGTATCTTTCACCATGAGGGTTATATTTTTGCTGGAGGGTGAGGCAAAGGGCACTGCCATTTTGTCAGGTGTTGGGGAGGAAGGGCCTTGATCTAGGATGACAGAGTTCCAGGCTGGCCTTCTGGAGGTATGGCCCAGGGTGAAGGTGGAATGATTGACAGTGGGGGCGTGACCCGCAGTTGTGGGGGTGGAGTCTGGAGGTTCATTCAGGGTGGAAGAGAAGGTTGTGGTAGCAGGAAGTGGAGGAGCCAAGATGGAGGGAGGATGGTCAGGCTCAAGGGCATTTTGAAAATTTTTAATGACCCACCTCACGATTTATTTTAATTTGTTCTTTAAAGATATTTGGTCATGATCAAAAGACCAACTTAAAGCCATATTGCCATACTTTGGACCATCTGGCTGCCCAGGTTTGTTTCTTCACAAGGTGGAACAGAGGGGAGGTCCTTTCATCAATTAGCTGACTGTGGATGCATGTTGAAACACACAGTGCAAAATGGGTGAAATTGTCCTAGATTTCCCCAAGATGGGATCCTATGGGGGGTGTGAAACTGTTGGTCCCTTTTGATCCTGGAAGGACAGCATGGTGGATGAAGCAATGATGAATCTGCCGGCCCCACTGAGTCCCAAAATTCCAGGGGTATGGATTTCCATCAGCTAACCCCAGCCATCATGACTGAATGTCAGGGTCCCTGTTCCACCAAATGTCACATTGATTTTGTGACAAACCTTTCTGGTTCCCCAACTTCAGGGCAATATTTTGAAAAATGAAAAGTCAGATGCTGGGGAAATTAAACAGGAATCCTTATAAATATGATTGCCTGGCAAAAGATTTTGAGAATATGGAAACATCTGAGATTGAATTTTTCTGAAGCTTTGAGATACCAAGCCTTAGTTACTGAACAACCAAAAACAATGGTATGGCTGGCTGAAGGTAATCTTCTTTTGATGAAACAATACCCTCTGCTTGGGACAGGTCCAAGGGTCAAGCAGACCCTACTAGCTTGGCAGAAGGGTCCAAAGAAAAGTTTTAGGATTTAAAATGTAATACAGTATGGTAATGTAAAGGGTCTTCTTATAGGCTGTATGTAAATGCTGAAAGATTTGTATCTTGTACTAGATTGGTTAGTGAAAATTAGAATATGCAGCACAGAAGAAGATTTCCAAAATTGTAACGGGAGAACTCCCTTCCTCTTTCCATCCTCCTTTGGGCCCTCTTTCAAAGCTGGGCTGACACAGCTGTTTCCCCAAATGTCAAACAAGGCCCCTGCACCCACACCAAAATAAACCACAATTCCAAGACCTGGCTGCAGAGAAACCATCTCCATCCGTCCCAATCCGTCCCAGGGTGAGGACACAAAAAACAAAAACAGGATCAATGGAGTTGCCCAAAAAGAACTTTAGTAACAAGGTAAAAACAATAAACATGGAGAAGTCAAGCACAGTACGAGGGGTGGGATTCAAAGACCTGAGATAAAGGCAAAGCAACAATATATACACTTGAGGGTAGAACACTCTAGAACAATAACCATATAGGGGAAACAAGTAACCAATAGGGGAGGAGAACTTGGACAACTTAGCATAACAACACTAAAGGCTTATGGGGGAACTCTCAAACTCACCCTAAGTTAAACAAATGATTCCCAGGGCTTGAAACTCATGCCCAGTTCTTCTGGGGTAAAATCTGGCTGACTCTGAGTTACAGCTGGGCTAACTCCCACACCGCTGCTTTGCTCTGGTCCCTTGGGACCATGTGGCCCAACAGAGCCACAATGATGTCCTTGGTTCCACAAGGCTCCACAGTGTCACAATGGTCCCTTGGATCCATGGTGCTCTGCAGTGTCACAATGGCCCCTTCATTTCACAAGGCTCCCAAATGTCACATTGGTCTCCATAGGAAGGAAACCACAGAGCCCCCATGTTTCAGGAGCTGATGAACAGCAACCACCAGAGGCCAAGGCAAGCCTGACCTGTCTGTCCTGGCAGGTTTGCTTGGAGCAACCCTTGGATATTTGAAATTATGAATGTGGAGTCCTAATTTAAAACATTTGTGCCTGGAGAAGAGGGATGGGTTTTTTTTTCATAAAAAGAAAAGCACAGAGCCCTTTCCAGTGTTTGGAAAATAGGTGAATGCTGCCCCTCAGGAGTCAAAGACCAGCCAGACTTGTCTGTCCTGGCAACTTTTGTCTGGGAGCAATCCTTATATACACAGAAATTTGGAGGTGGAATCCAAATTTTGGCCATGGATGCCTGGAAAAAATGGACAGTTCTTTTCCATAAAAAGAAGAGCCCAGAGCCCCAGTGTTTCAGGGGCAGATGGGAGTGGCCTTCCACATTCCAAGGTCAGCCAGACCTGTCAGGTGACCCCTGGGAGGCCAAGGCAGCCACACCTATTTCATGTTCCCTTGGTTCCACAGGGCCCTGCAGTGTCACAATGGCTCCTTGCTTCCATGATGCCCTCTGGTGTCATAATGGCCCCTTGATTACACAAGTCCTTAAGGATCTTAATGGTCTCCATGGTTCCACAAGGCCCCATAGTGTCATAATGGTCTATTGGTTCCATGAAGCCTCGCTGTGTCCAATGGCCCCTTGGTTCCATTGGGGCCCAGTAACAGCAACAATGATTCCCTTGGTTCCACAAGTTCCCATTCAGTAGTGTCACAATGGCCCCTTCCTTCCATGAGGCCCTGCCTGGGGTCACAATGGCCCCTTCCTTCCATGAGGCCCTGCAGGGTCACAGTGGTTTCCATGATTCCATGGGGCCTTACAATGTCACAATGCTCTCCATGGATCCACAGTGCCCTGCAGGATCACAATGGCCCTTTGGCTTGGTGAGGCCCTGAAATGCAGCAATGGCCTCTTGGTTCCACAAGGGTCTGCTGCTTCACACTGGCCCCTTGGGACCATGCGGTCCAACAGAGCCACAAAGATATTCTTGGTTCCACAAGGCTCCACAGTGTCACAGTGGCCCCTTGGATCCATGGTACCCTGCAGTGTCACAATGGTCCCCTTGGTTCCACAAGTTCCTACAGTGTAACATGGTTCCACAAGGGCCTGCAGTGTCACCATGGCCCCATTGGTTCCACAGTTCCTTCAATGCCCAAAGTGTCACAATGGTCTCCATAGGAAGGAAACAAGTGAGGCCCAGTGGTGCAGGGGCAGATGTGAGGCAGTCACCAAAGGACAAGGGTGGCCAGACTTGACTGTATTGGCAGATTTTGTGTGGGAGTAACCCTTGGATATACAGAATTTTAGACACAGAATCCCAATTTTGGCCATGGGTGCCTAGACAAGAAAGACAGTTCTTTCCCATAGGAATAAAAGCACAGAGCCCCAGTGCTTCACGGTCAGATGGGAAGTGGCCCTTGACATGTCAAATTCAGGGGGACCTGTCAGACAGCCCCCAGGAGGCCAAACCAGGCAGACCTGTTCCATGATCCATTGACTTCATGGGTCCTAACACTGTCACAATGGTCTCCTTGATTCCATGAGGTCTGGCAATGTCACAATGGCTTCTTGGTTTCATGAGCCCCAACAGAGTCACAAGGGTCCATTGGCCCCATGCAGCCCCACTGTGAAACAATGGCTCCTTGTTTCTATTTTAAATCAATCACAATTCAAACCACAGTTTGATCATTGATCCTTGATTCCATAGGGGGCCCATGATTTGCACAATGGTCTCCTTGATTCCATGATTCCTGGATTCCACAGTCTCACCATCCCTTCCTTGGATCTCCATTGTCACAACTGACCCATGGTTCCATGAGGTTCTGTAGTGTCACCATGGTCGCTGTCAGAGGCTGGATGAGATCAATGTCCCAAGACACCTTGGGATGCTCGGAATGCCCGTGTGGGGCCAGGGCTGTGTCAGGCCTTGGTTTGTGGTGGGACAGAGCCCCAGCCCTGGGCTGGCAGAGCTGTCAATCACACAGCAGGGGGTAATGTTAACCCAGCTCTGATTAGCCCAGCTGTTAATCAATCAATCACACACTAGCAGCTGGTGCCTACCTTGACTCTGACTGGACAAGCAACTGGCAGTCCCACCCCAGGGGCAGGCCCATGAAGGCCCAGGGGGTTAAAAGCCGGAGTACGAGGCCAGCCCAGGGTCTGGATCCTGCCTTCTCCTGGGGTTCCTCTGTTGGCAATGAGGTGATGCTGGAACCCCAGCAGTTGGTACCTATGTGCATGTCTTTCGATGGATCTTCTGTCCTTCTGTTGTTCTCTATTTCTTCTCTTTCTAATCCTACTTTCTTGGAACATTTTTGGGTAACTTCACATGTTAAGAGTTAAAGGATTTTAGGTGAAATGTGTGGGAATCCAGGGCACAGAGAATATTTCTCTGTCTGCTCTGAGAGGTCCTGACCCCCAGAGAAACACTCCCTTTCAACTTTGCCCATGGAGAGGACTGCCAAGACTCTGAGATAGATCAGAATTTACCAATTTGTGAAATAGATAATAGAGAGTAGTATAGTATGTCACTTGGGTGAGAAATTTAGGTTTTGGACCTTTTAGTATGGTGTAGATAGGAAGCAAGTTGCAGGAATTTGGGTGTAGTCCCTGTCTTCTTCTTCATCAGCTCCATGTTCTGCAGTGTTGGTGGCACAGGGTGATTGGTCAAGGAAAGCACAGTGCAGAGGTTATGTGGACAGTCAAGGGATGAGTTATTGATAGATAAATAGAAATAATGTATGTTTTAAGAGTTAATTGGATGAGACAACTTTAAAAGACCTTGAAACTGTACATTTTGGGGCCATTTTTTATACTCCCAGGTGTTTTTCCAGTGTGCTGAGCCTGGTGTGTGTGTGTGTGCAAAACTTTAGATAAGATAACAATAAACAAGAAGCTGAAGACTGAAAAGTCCTGTGCATCTCCTTTTACCTGGCACAGAACTGCTACAGGAGGGTTTCCCCCATCCAGGGAGCCCCCAGAAAGGCCCAACATAAAACAAACATCAATAACTGGTGCCCTGACAATGTTTGTAATAAGTTGGCTTTTTCCATAAAGTTGTTTACTGAAGGGTGTTGTCTTAATTGGCCAATCATGTGAAATGTGTTGATTAAATGACCAATGAGGTCCACCTGTAGCAAACCAAGGTATAAAAAGAAGAGGATTGAAAAAACAGGGTGGCTTTTAGCCCTTAGCCTTCTGATCTGAGTCTGTGTCATCTCTGACTCAACAGTGACATTTGGGGATCTATGGGGGCTGCTGGGGATCCTTTCTGCACCTTGTGACCCAACAGGAGCTTCTCAAATAAACTTTGCCTGAAGCTCCCACTGTGCCCATGACAGGAACCCCTGTGAGTGTCTGGGACATCCTGGCTCTTTGGCAGCCTGGGGACTCCTGGGATGTCACCGTGGAGCCCCCGTGAGTGCCTGTGACAGATTGGTGCCTTTGCAGCCCAAGGTCCCCTGGGATGTCACCATGGAATGGCTGTGACTGCCTCTGACCACAGGGCTCTTTACCATCCCCAGAAACACCCTGGAGGTCTCCATGGAGCCCCTGTCTCTGCCTGTGACATTCCAGCTCTGGAACAGCCTGGAGACTCTTGGAAAGTCCCCATGGAACCCCCTCTGAGGGCCTGTGACAAATCCTGATCCTTAGCAGGCAACCATCCCAGCCCCCTCTGTTGCTATGGACAGCACAGGCAAACCATCACCAGGAGCCCCTGTTGCTATGGTCAGTTTCATGGCAACCATCACCAGCCCCTGTTGCTATGGTCAGTCCTTCGGCAGCTCCACGGAGACCCCATGCCGGGGTGGTTGCCATGGACACCAGCTCAGGCCTGCAGCCAGAGCCCATTGCCATGGCAACCATTGGCAGCCCCCATCCCCAGGCTCATGGGATCCCAGAACCACAGAATTGGCTGAGCTGGGAAGGACCCATCAGGATCCTCCAGTCCAACTGCTGGCCCTGCACAGGACACCCCAACAATGCCAGCCTGGGCCTGGCAGCGCTGTCCAAACACTGCTGGAGCTCAGAGAGCCCTGGAGCTGGGACCCTTCCCTGGGGAGCCTGGGCAGGGCCCCAGCAGCCTCTGGGCAAAAACCTTTTCCTGACATCCAACCTGAGCCTGCCCCGACTCAGCTGCAGCCATTCCCTCCACTCCTGTCCCTGGGCACCAGAGGGAAGAGGTTCCCACAGCCCCAGCCAGGGACCCGCTCCCAAGGCTGTTGCCATGGCCACCAGGGCTGGGACCAGCTGGGATGCTCAGTTTCCATGGGCCAGGGGTTCAGGAATGGGATTCCCCAATTTCCTGCTCCCAGCTAAAACTTGACTTTTGCCCTCAAAGCCCTCCCAAGACTCCCATGGAAAGCACAAAAAGCAAAAAGATCCCGGGCTGGGATAAGAACAGTTTACTTGGGAACAGCAACGAGATATGGAACAAACAAGAACAAAAAACAATATTGATAACAGAAGGGATAAGAAAAAGGGAAAACTACAACACAACTGACTGTGTCTTCCCAGCCACAATTTCCTCTGCCTGGGAAGGACACCGTTCCTCAGGGAGAAAGAGAGAGAGTCCCTTTCCTGCCCCTGGCAATGACCTGAGGTGGGAGTGAATGTAATGACAGGGCCATGGCCAGACCCTCATGTTCTTCAATCCCACATCATGTCATTGGCAGGGGCAGGAAAAGGGACAGGTGTCTTCCCAGCATGGATCACAGGGAACATGGATCACCAGGGCTCTTCCCAATGTGGGTTCTCAAATGGGGGATGAAGCTGGAGCAGTGCATGAAGCCCTTCCTTCAGTTGGGGCATTGGCAGGCCTTCCCTTACTGGTGCCTCCGTTGGTGTCTGGTCAAGTTTGAGCTCTGGTCTGAAACCTCTTCCCACACTGGGGACACTCATGGGGCCTCTCCCAGTGTGGATCATTTGGTGGATGATGAGGTTGGGACCTCCAACTGAAGGCCATCCCACAGTCAGGGCAGGAAGGGCCTCTCCTCCAGTGTGGTCTGCTGGTGGTGGGAGGAGATTGGAGCTGGTCTGAAACCTCTTCCCCTGGGGACACTCATAGGGCCTCTCCCACTGTCTTGGTGGATGATGAGGGAGGAGTTGGAAGCCCTTCCCACAGTCAGGGGCAGCAAAGGGCCTCTCATCAGTGTGAATCTGCTGGTGCAGGAGGAGAGGCTGGAGCTGGTCTGAAACCTCTTCTGACACTGGGGACACTTCATAGGGCCTCTCCCCAGGTGTGGATGCATTGGTGGGTGACAAGGGTGGAGCTGCAGCTGAAGCCCTTCCCACACTCCCCACACTCGTAGGGCCATTCCCCAGTGTGGATCATCTGGTGGCTGATCAGGGTGCTGCTCTTCCTGAAGCTCTTCCCACACTACAAGCACTTGTAGGGCTTCTCCCCATCATGAAGCTGCTCATGGACCATGAGCTGCGAGCTCTAGCTGAAGCTCTGCCTACCTTCTTGGCTCAGGGTGGGTCTTTCCTCCTTAGAGCCCCGTGGGATGGGTTTGGAGCCCCCCTCTTGTGGGATCTCTGTGGCTTTTCTTCCCCATTGTATTCCTGTGCTCTGGAGTCACTCAAAATGGCCTCTTCCACGAGGTTTTGCCATGAAGATTTTTCCTCCCTGGTCTCCATCCTCTGCTCCTTCTCAGTGGGAGGAAGGACAAGGACAGGATGGGATTTGCCTCTGTGCCAGAGGGAAGGGGAAGGAGATCCCCCCAGTGCATCCCCAGCAGGAGGATGGCATTGGCAGCAGGGGTTGTCCTGCAGCCAGGGGCCGTGCTGGGCTGGGAGATGGAGCAGGAGAGAGGGGGAAGGGCACACTGACTTCCTCCTCACCTGCCCGGGTATCCCAGGGCTCCTTCTTCACAGCCTCCTCATCCATCTCCTGAAGGTTTGGGAATGGGAAATCCTGTTCTGGGAAGAAAACAAAGGGTGCGCACATTGTCTTTTGTACTGTTTTCAAGGCAAACCTGGGGGAGAGTCTAAGCCAGAATTACAATTTGTTAAGAAAATTTAGATCAAGGCAATGATACAGAAACACTGCCTTAAACTGACAGAGCCAGGATATAACCTGACACCCTGTTGGTCAGGGTGGTGGCTGCAGTCCCATTAAATGGTGGCTGCAGTCCTGTTGGAGTGATGAACGTGATTCTGTCAAAGCAGTGATCCTGCAGAAGGGTCTGGTCTTCCTCTGAAGGTCCAGTGGTGGTTATGGAGCTCTTGTCCTCTGGGAATCCAGTAGGCAAGCTGCTCCTGGTGTTGCAAGCCTCAGCTTATATCCAGGTAGGAATGCTTGGATCCTCCCCTGGGCAGAGCATCCCACAATGGGATGATGGAATTTTATCAGTCCTGCAGTGACACTCAATGGCCCATTCACAGAAGATATCTCCCTGGAGGGCGTTATCAGGGGTGAGTCATGGAAGAGATAAAGAACACTGCCCCACCTGTTTATAGCAGTTGATGAAGATGGGGATTGAAAACATGCATTTGGTTACATCTTGCATTGCAACCTGAAACAGTGGGGTAATCCCTGCTCAGGGGGTGAACACCACCCCCCTTACCCAAACTGGCTCAGGTGTAAAACCCCCACCCTGGGAAGGCCACACACACAGGGGACAATGTCACACTTGCCCTGCTCCAGGGGAGGTCTCTGTCCCTGTCACTCCCTTGCTGTTCCCCCCTTTTCTCTTTCTTTCCATCTCTCTCTCTACCTCACATTTACTGTTCAATAAAATCCACATTGGATTTGGTCTCATTAGCACCTTAACTGGGGCAGAGGCATCTCTCTAACAATTTTCTTAACCAGATTGTGACATTATTTTGGCACAGTGAGTTCAGGGCACTGTTGTCTGACCCCAAGTGCCTTTGACAACAGCATGGTTCCCTCCTCTGAGAAGGTTGTGGTTCTCTCTGGAGGAGCTCTTGGAAATTTGGACACAGCTTCCTCTGAGCGACTTATGGGAGAACTGATGAGGAAAATGGCTGTTGTGGGTGGCCAGTGAAAAAGAAAACATTTTGTTGTCCTTCCTTGAAAAGTTTGTTAAAATCACTGGAGGAAAGGGAGCAAATGATATCAGCCAGACTGACAAGGTTCATTCACCCCACGGTGAGGAACACAAGGCTGCTAAAAGTCCCACAAGAAGCCCAGCTCAAGTAGCTAAATTCCCAAATAACTCCCAAATTCCCAGGCTTGGGGGCTTTGCCAAATGTGAGAATCATTATTCTCTTCATCCCTGTCACCTTTGTGACAGCTACACAGAGGACTTTTCTTCCTTTTAATAATCTGTATTGGGCCAAATTTCCACTTTTCTTTTATTGGAACCTGTCAGCAGCTGAGCTGGAGCTGTGCAGGAACCAATGAAACTTGGAATTGCCACAGAATTGCTTCTATTGTCAGTTTATTAATGTCTGGGATTTGTTTGCATTTTCATCATATGTGACTTGTGGGAAAATTCAAATATTCATCAAAGTGTTTATGCAGAGTTAAGTTTGATTTCTACCAGGTTTATTTTTTCCAGTGCCCAGGGGATGCTCAAGGGGTCTCTGTGCCTCTCGCCCTGGGGGATGCTTGGGAGGGGCTTGGGAGGGGTTGTGTCCCTGTCCCTGTCACCCCAGGCCATTCCCCAGGGGGTCTCCATCATTCTCACCCCAGGGAATGCCTGGGGGGTCTCCCTCCCTCTCACCCCTGTGCCAGGGGTGCTCGGGGCAGTCTCTGTCCCTCTCAGCCCAGGGGATGCTCGGGGGTCTCTGTCCCCTCACCCTGGGGATGCTCAGGGGGTCTCCATCCCTCTGGCCTCAGGGAATGCCTGTGCAGGGCTGGGGACCAGGGGCTCTGTGTCCCTCTCACCGCTGAGGGTGCTCGGGGCTGGGGGGGCTCTCCGACCTTCTCACCCCTGGGGAGGCCGGGGGGTCTCTGTCCCTCTCAGCCCTGCTGTGACCCCACCCAAACATCATCGGGCTCAGAGGGACAGAGACACCCCAAACCCCCAGAAGGGCTGAACCTGGGATTTGGTTTGGGGCTGAGGATTTAGGAAGGGGCTGGAATTGGGGCTGGGATTGGAGTTGGGGCTGAGATTTGGATTAGAGCTGGGATTGGGGTTAAGGCTAGACATGGGATTGGCTTTAGGGCTGGGGTTGGGATTGGGTCTGGGGCTAGACAAGTTTGGCACTGGGATGAGATTAAATACAGAACTGTGAGTGTGTCTAAACATGGAGTGAGATTGAGACCAGGATCAGGGTCAGGTTTGGGACTGAGCTCACCCAGAGCAGGACAGGGGGGATGTCACTGTGGGAGGGTTTGGGGAAAATCCTGTTTTGGGGAAAAACAAGGTGTGAATGCCTTGGGTTGGGGATTCCTCCCACCCATGTCCATCTCTAGAAGTTACCTGATGTCCACAAAAACCTTCAAAAATCAAGAGTGAATTAAAAAAAGCCACCACGAGTGTCCCATTTCCAGTCTCATCCCTCTCGGGTTCTGGTGGTCCCCCATCTCAGGACTGGGGATGCCAGGGATCCTGGGGATCCCCCTTCTCCAGGGTGCTGCTTAAGGATTCTGGGAGGTTTTGGAGTCCCAGGGTCCCCCTCTCCAGCCTCCCCTCAATCCAGCCACTTGGGGTTTCCCCCTCTTCCCACTGCCCTGTCCTGGTTTAGGGCAAATTTGGTAAAAAACTCCAAAGGGGTTTTCTCTAAAAAGCAAATTCAAGCAGCCCCTTCCCCAACCAGATCAGGAAAAGATTTCCTTGGAGAAAAGTGGAAAAAACCTGGCAAAGCATTCACCAACACAAAAAATGAACAATATTAAAAAATAAAACCTCTTGCAGCTCCAAAAGAGATGACAAACTTAGAAAGTTCCTCTGTGGGCTGTAGCTCCACTCACTCAGTCTCTTATCAGTCTCTTATCAGTCTCTTACCAGTTCCTCTGGCAAAATGCCTGGCCCAGGCTGGGCCAGGTGGGCCACAGGTGGGAGCTGCCGGTGGTGTTCTGGGTGTTCAGTCCAGAGCAGGTTTAAACAGCTCCAAAGAAAAAGAAAAACACAGTCCAGGGAACTTCTCTGCCTCAGAGAGCTAAAAACTAACTAAAAGCAAAGGAGAGCTCTGTCCTGCTGTCTGTCTGTTGGCAGACAAATGATACCTTAGGTTTTAAGTTTGTCAGTTCTGTTTTGGTGTGCAGCTTTAGCTTTATATTAAGTGTTACTGGGATCTTTTCTCAGGGTGGTGAAGACAAAACAATCCTGCTCTAGCTGGAGACTCAAGGACAATCTCTTCAAACTTCAGCCCCAAAGCATAAACAACATGAAAAGAGGAGAGCAGGCAAGCAAGCAAGGAGGATGAAACTTCATAATTTGAAGGTATTAATTGGGCAGTTAACTCGTACATGCAAATGGACTAAAACTTATAAAAATGTGAGATCTCGTGACCAAGCCCTCTTTTGCTCCCATCTTGGAGCCATCCTGGCAGAGCCATGATTGTGGTTCCGGTACTGCCTGGATGTGGCCTTTGAAGGCACTTCAATAAAAATCCACTTTATTTCTCTTAGCTCCCTCTGGCCTCTGTTCCAGCTCCTTAAGGCATCACAGCAGTCCAGGAGCCGGGATGTGGAGGAGTGAGTGCAGTTTCTGAAAACAAACTGCAGCTTCTTCCTCCTCCCCTTCGCTCTCAGAACCAGCCTTAAAGGTGCAGAACTCATTTCTGGGCTAAACAGACCGATGGGGGTACGAGCATCATGAAGTCACCCCAGGACACGCCCTGTCAGGGTCAGGGGGGTCCCGTCCCCGCCTCATCTCCGGGCTGCCGGGGTCCCCAGCTCCGGGATCGCCCCCCCTCTCCCCGCCCCCTCCCCGTTCCACAGCCCCGGCTCTCACGGGGATCCCCAAAACCAATGTCCCGCCCCGTCGGTACCGGGCCATCCCCACGTGGGCCCCTGGGACCCTCCCTGAGGGGCGATCGCGGCTCCTCTCCCCCGAACAAGCTCCTCTTGGGGAGCCCGGAGATATCCGGGGCTCGAGTCCGGGATCTGCCGGCTCCGAACGCTCTCCAAGAAAATCCTCCCGGAGACCCCTGGCTGGAGCCAGGGCGAGGGCCTCGCCCTCACCTGCAGGCTCGGGGCTGGGGGCGATGCTCCCAGGGCAGGGGGGGCTGCAGGCTCAGCGTGCGGGCGCTGCGAGCGCCAGGATTCTCCTGCCCCCGCTCCTGCTCCTCCTCTCCCTCCTCTTCCTCCCGCATTCCCTCCGCTCCCAGCCCGGACCCCCTTCCCACCCGCCTGCCCCCCCGCGGCCCCAGCACCGGCTGCTGGGTGGGGGCGCCCCGATCGGCCCCAGGGCTGGGCAGGGGGCTCAGGGACCCCCAGGGCGGATCCGTCCCCCGGCCCGAGCCCCAAATTCCGCTCAGGGCCGCTGGGCTCTGCGGGTCCGCCTGGCAACCCGTGAGTCATCGGCGAGAAAAAGCTCTGGTTGGCTGGAAATTGTTCAGAGCGTCCTCTGATTGGCTGGAATTGTGAAAAGCGCACTGCGCCCTGCGGGTGTCCCTGGGCTGCTGTCGAGGTCCGGAGGGAGCCTTTTCTTTTCTTTCTCTCCCTCTGAGACCTCTTTCCTCTTTCTTCTCTCCCCCCAGAGACCTCTTCCCGATTTCTTTCTCCCCCACTTTCTCGTCCCCATTTCTTGTTCAGTTTCAATCCAGGTTCGAGCAGATCCGCAGGTTGCGCCCCCACGCTCTCATTCCGCACCTTCACTGGGGCAGAGGCGTCTCTCCCTCATGAAATCCTAACCCATGGGCAGGGTCCCTTCCCATCCCAATCGTTCCAGGGATTTTGTCGGGGACTCACTTCCCATTTCTTCCCTCTGGTTCCAGCTGGAAATCTGCTGGAAAATGCCCATCAAAGCCACCTTTGCTGTGTGCTCTGGGAGCCCACAGAGCTGCTGGACCTTGTCCCCTGGCCCTGCACAGCTCCTTGGGAGGCACGGCAGGAGCAGCACCCTGGGAGCCTCGGGAATGCCCCTCTGGGATCCATGGCACACACTCCCAGGGGCTGGAATTCCAGTTCCCAGCCAGGAAAAGATGTTCCTGCCCTGGAAGGCAAAGCTCTTAAGAAGGAGCCAAAAGCCAAGTGGAGCAAGATCTTACAAATGACATTTCACTGCCAGCCTTCATAACTTCACCCATGGTTGTTGTGTAGCTCATGGATTGGGAATGAAATCAGGGCAGGGTCTTTGGTGGGAGCTGCCCTGGGTCAAGGGAGACACTGAGAGAGAAACAGAGCAGGGAAAGAGAGGCAGGAGAGAAAGGAGGGCACAAACACAATCAGCTGAGAAGGTGGCACTCTGAAAACAGAACTGGAACTGACTGAAAATGAATGGGACAGAAAGAAATAATTTTCCAACTTTTATTTCCTATCAAAATGCAATTTCCTCCCTTTCTCACAAACCTCCTCCCTTTGTCATTCAGCAGGGCTGTCAGAAAGGTTTTCATTCTGGGTGGATGCTCCAGGCTGCAGCCAACAGGAAACAGGGAATGGGGATTTTCCT
Organism: Emberiza elegans; assembly: GCA_024865655.1. Classification (NCBI taxonomy): domain Eukaryota; kingdom Metazoa; phylum Chordata; class Aves; order Passeriformes; family Fringillidae; genus Emberiza; species Emberiza elegans. The sequence continues at coordinate 65,922 of JALJVW010000137.1, read as the reverse complement.
GCTCCTGGGGAGTTTGACATCCTCAGCTGAGGAGAGGAGGAGGAACCAGAAGAAAAGGGCAGCTGGGCTTCACCCTTCCACAGGAATTAGGGGGTGGAAATCTCTCATCCTGTCTGCAGCTGCTCCCACAGGGATGTGAGGAGGGCTGATCCCAGAGCCCCAAGGGTCACAGTCAGGGCTGCCCTCAGGGAATGCTCACCTGGTATTGAGGGGGCAGTGTGGGAGCACCTGGATCTTGGAGCACCCAGCTGCCCCCATGTTTGGAGGTGCCTGAGGAGGGCTGGGACGATGCCAGGGACATCCTGCAGTGACATCCCCTGTCCTGCTCTGGGTGAGCTCAGTCCCAAACCTGACCCTGATCCTGGTCTCAATCTCACTCCATGTTTAGACACACTCACAGTTCTGTATTTAATCCCATCCCAGTCCCAAACTCATCTAGCCCCAGACCCAATCCCAACCCCAGCCCTAAAGGCCAATCCCATGTCTAGCCTTAACCCCAATCCCAGCTCTAATCCAAATCTCAGCCCCAACTCCAAGCCCAGCCCCAATTCCAGCCCCTTCCCTAAATCCTCAGCCCCAAACCAAATCCCAGGTTCAGCCCTTCTGGGGGTTTGGGGTGTCTCTGTCCCTCTGAGCCCGATGATGAGTTTGGGTGGGGTCACAGCAGGGCTGAGAGGGACAGAGACCCCCGGCCTCCCCCCAGGGGTGAGAAGGTCAGAGAGCCCCCCCAGCCCTGAGCAGCCTCAGCGGTGAGAGGGACACAGAGCCCCTGGTCCCCAGCCCTGCACAGGCATTCCCTGAGGCCAGAGGGATGGAGACCCCCCGAGCATCCCCCAGGGTGAGGGGACAGAGACCCCCGAGCATCCCCTGGGCTGAGAGGGACAGAGACTGCCCCGAGCACCCCCTGGGACAGGGGTGAGAGGGAGGGAGACCCCCCAGGCATTCCCTGGGGTGAGAATGATGGAAACCCCCTGGGGAACGGCCTGGGGTGACAAGGACAGGGACATCCCTGGGGAATGACCTGGGGTGACAGGGACAGCGATAATCCCCTCCAGACCCTCCCAAGCATCCCCCAGGGCAAGAGGCACAGAGACCCCTTGAGCATCCCCTGGGAACTGGAAAAAATAAGCTTGGTAGAAATCAAACTTAGCTCTGCATAAATCACTTTGATGAATATTTGATTTTCCCACAAGTCACATGTGATGAAAACACAAACATATCCCAAACATGAATAAACTGACAATCCAAGCAATTCCATGGCAATTCCAAGTTTCATCAGCCTCTGCACAGCTCCAGCTCAGCTGCTGCCAGGTTCCAATTAAAGAAAAGTGGAAATTCGGCCCGATACAGATATTATTCAAAGGAAGGGAAAGCTCTGTGTAGATGTCACAAAAGTGACAGGGATTAAGAGAATAATGATTCTCACATTTGGCAAATAACCCAAGCCTGGGAATTCAGGAGTTATTTGGGAATTTAGCTACTTGAGCTGGGCTTCTTGTGGGACTTTAAGCAGCCTTGTGTTCCTCACCGTGGGGTGAATGAACCTTGTCAGTCTCGCTGGTAACATTTGCTCCCTTTCCTCCAGCGATTTTAACAAACTTTTCAAGAAAGGACAACAAAATATTTTCTTTACACTGGCCACCAACAACAGCCATTTTCCTCATCAGTTCTCCCATAAGTCACTCAGAGGAAGCTGTGTACAAGTTTCCAAGACTTCCTCCAGAGAGGACCACAGCCTCCTCAGAGGAGGGAACCATGCTGTTGTCAAAGGCACTTGGGGTCAGACAACAGTGCCCTGAACTCACTGTGCCAAAATAATGTCGCAATCTGGTTAAGAAAATTGTTAGAGTAATTCCTCTGCTTGAGTTAAGGTGATAATGAGACCAGATCCTACGTGATTTTATTGAACAGTAAATATGAGGTAGAGAGAGAGATGGAAAGAAAGAGAAAAGGGAGGAGAGCAAGGGAGTGACAGGGACAGAGACCTCCCCTTGGGTAACGGGGGTGGTGTTCACCCCCCCCAAGCAGGGATTACCCCACTGTTTCAGGTTGCAATGCAAGATGTAACCAAATGCAGGTTTTCAATCCCCATCTTCATCAACTGCTATCAACAGGTGGGGCAGTGTTCTTTATCTCTTCCATGACTCAGCCCTGATAAAGCCCTCCAGGGGAGATATCTTCTGTGAATGGGCCATTGAGTGGCACTGCAGGACTGATCAAATTCCATCATCCCATTGTGGGATGCTCCGCCCAGGGGGAGGATCCAAGCATTCCTACCTGGATATAATCTGAGGCTTTCAACACCAGGAGCACCTTGCCTACCGGATTCCCAGAGGACAAGAGCTCCATAACCGCCACTGGACCTTCAGAGGAAGACCAGACCCTTCTACAGGATCACTGCTCTGACAGAATCACATTCATCACTCCAACAGGACTGCAGCCACCATTTAAAGGGACTGCTGCCACCACCTTGACCAACAGGGTGTCAGGCTATATCCTGACTCTGTCAGTTTAAGGCAGTGTTTCTGTATCATTGCCGTGATCTAAATTTTCTTATTAAATTGTAATTCTGGTTTAGACCCTCCCCAGGTTTGCCTTGAAACCACTGGAAAACTCTATGTGCTCCTCTGTTGTTTTCCTCCCAAAACAGGATTTCCCATCCCCAAAGCTTTGCCAGATGGAAGAGGAGGCTGTGAGGAAGAGGAAGATGCCCTGGGACACCCAGGCAGGTGAGGAGGAAGTCAGTGAGCCTTTCCCCCTCTCTCCTGCTCCATCTCCCAGCCCAGCACGGCCCCTGGCTGCAGGACAACCCTGCTGCCAACAACATCCTGCCGGGGATGCACTGGGGGGATCTCCTTCCCCTTCCTTCTGGCACGGAGGCAAATTCCATCCTCTCCTTGTCCTTCCTCCCCCAGACAAGGAGCTGAGGATGGAGACCAGGGAGGAAAAATTCCCAAAGCAGAAGCTCATGGAAGAGGCTATTTTGAGTGATTCCAGGGCACAGGAATCCAATGGGGAGGAAAATCCCCAGAGATTCCACAGAAAGAGGGGCTCCAGCCCAGGGTGCTCTGAGGAAGAAAGACCCACCCTGAGCCAGGAAGGTGGGCAGAGCTTCAGCCAGAGCTCGGAGCTGGTGGTCCATGAGCAGCTTCATGATGGGGAGAAGCCCCACAAGTTCTTGGAGTGTGGGAAGAGCTTCAGGCAGAGCAGCACCCTGATCAGCCACCAGATGATCCACACTGGGGAATGGCCCTCACTGTGTGGGGAGTGTGGGAAGGGCTTCAGCTGCAGCTCCACCCTCATCACCCACCAATGCACCCACACCAGGGAGAGGCCCTAGAGGTGTGGGGAAGTGTGGGATGAGCTTTAGCCAGAACTCTAACCTGATCTCCCACCAGAGGACCCACACCAGGGAATGGCCATATGAATGTGGGGAATGTGGGAAGAGCTTCAGGCAGAAGTCTCTCTTGATCTGCCACCAGCGGATCCACACTGGGGAAAGGCCCTACAAGTGTGGGGAATGTGAGATGACCTTTAGTAGCAGGCCCCAGCTGACCATCCACCAACTGATGCACACTGGGGAGAGGCTGCATGAGTGCCCTGAGTGTCAGAAGAGGTTTCACACCAGCTCCTATCTCTTCCAGCACCAGCGGATTCACACTGAGGAAAGGCCCTTCTGCTGCTCCTAGTGTGGGAAGGGCTTCAAGCACAACTCCATCCTTGTCACCCACCGTGCATTCCACATTGAGGAGAGGCCCTACAACTGTCCCCAGTGTGGGAAGAGCTTCACCACCAGCTCTCACTTGACCAGACACCAATAGAGGCACCAATAAAATAAGCCCTGCACCTGCCCCAACTGCAGGAAGAGCTTCATGCATTGCTCCAGCTTTATCCCCCATGGGAGAACCCATGTTAGTCAGAGCCCTGGTGATCCATGTTCCGTGTGATCCATGCTGGGAAGACACCTATACCTTTTGTTGTCCCTGCCAATGACATGATGTGGGATTGGAGAACATGAGGGTCTGGCCATGGCCCTGTCATTACATTCACTCACACCTCAGGTCATTGCCAGGGGCAGGAAAGGGACTCTCTCTCTTTCTCCCTCTGAGGAGAAGGGTGTCCTTTCCAGACAAGAGGAAATACATCGCCAGGAAGAGCCAGTTGTTGATGTTTTAGTTTTCTCGTTAAATAGTTTTACTTATCCCTTCTGTTATCAATATTGTTTCAGTTCCTGCTTGTTCCTTATCTCATTGCTGTTTCCAAGTAAATTGTTCTTATCCCTGCCTGGGATCTTTGCCTTTTGTGCTTTCCATGGAAGGTGGGAGGGCAGCGAGGGCAGCGCGGTTTCAGTGGGAGCAGGAAATTGGGGAATCCCATTCCTGAACCCTGCCCATGGAAACTGAGCATCCCAGCTGGTGACAGCCCTGGTGGCCACAGCAACAGCCTTGGGAGCGGGTCCCTGGCTGGGGCTGTGGGAACCTCTTCCCTCTGGTGCCCAGGGACAGGAGTGGAGGGAACGGCTGCAGCTGAGTCGGGGCAGGCTCAGGTTGGATGTCAGGAAAAGGTTTTTGCCCAGAGGTCAGGCTCCCCAGGGAAGGGTCCCAGCTCCAGGGCTCTCTGAGCTCCAGCAGCATTTGGACAGCGCTGCCAGGCCCAGGCTGGCATTGTTGGGTTGTCCTGTGCAGGGCCAGCAGTTGGACCAGAGGATCCTGAAGAGTCCCTCCCAGCTCAGCCAATTCTGTGTGTTGAAGATTGCAATGCAAGATGTATTCCATTACTATCTGTATGGCAGATTATCTTTGTCAATTGGGCAGTTTGCCTTATCTCTCTCTTTGAGTGACCACATTTACACCTTCCTTGGGAGGGGACACCTGCTGATAACAGACTATTGAATGTCACTGCATGACTGATAAGAACATCCCATTGTGAGATGCTCTGCCCAGAAGGAAGAGCCAAGCATTGCTACCCAGATATAATCCAGAGGTTTTTGAAACATGGCACGGCTTTCTCCACTGGATTCTCCAGAGGAACAGCAGCTGTCTCTTTTTCCACTGGATCTTCAGAGGAAGAATACATCCTTCTCTACACGACCCCCTTGCTCCAACAGAACCACACCTGATTCTTCAGGAAGACTGCAGCCGCGTTTCCAATCAGACTGCCACCAACACCCACAGGGTGTCAGGTTGGGTTCTGACTCTGTCAGTGTTGTTCTACTGCACTGCATTTTTTATTTTATCCTTTCATTTTTTTCCTTCCCTATTAAAAACTGTTATTTCCTGCTCCCATATTTGTGCCTGAGAGCCCCTTAATTTAAAATTTATAGCAATTTGAAGAGGTGGGGAGGGTTTACATTCTCCATTTCAGGGGAGGCTCCTGCCTTCCTTAGCAGACTCCTGTCTTTCCAAACCAAGACAGATTTTGGCACCCAATGTGCAGCTTGAGGGCACAGAAACCAAAAGGGAATAAAAGTTCTTGAGTAATCTAATTTTTGTGTGTGGCAATAGAAACCTCATTAAGCGACACCATGTGGTCCAACTTGCCCTGGTTTGGGTGGCACGTGATCGTGGCTGTATTTCTCCCATTTGTAGGCCCTCATCTAAACATGGGTCCTATAACCAAGGTTACTTGGCTGTTATCCGGTTTGTTTTATGGGTGAATAAGGTGAGGGATTCATGGATTTTTAACTTCCTCTGGAAAGCAGGCACATGGATTCACAGCTGTCACACACTAACTGTATGGTTTTGGGGGTACTTTAATAATGGCACCTGCTGTAAGGAAATAACACCGGGTGAAATATTCTCCCAACCCTTTAACCATTTCTTTGGGTCTGCCCCACCAGTTTTTGAAGGGTTCAGATCCACTCTAAATATTAATGATATTATACAGTGCCTGGTGTTGCTGATAGGCCTGTTCTATTTAGCATTTAGAGAAGGGGATACTAACCTGCATAACTCCCCTGACACCTACCCCAGAACCCAATACGCCGCCAGAACCTAGGGATGCTGCTGCCCCAGAGCCTGACCCTGCCCCACAGCCCACCTCAAATACGAACCACCCAGATTGGGTGGAGGGTCTGGTGAAGGAGATAGGCCGGATGCTGAAGGAATACACTTCCCCAGCTGGTGAGAAGCCCTCCCCCTGCCTTGAAGAGGGAGAGTCTAACAGTGCAGCAGCGGAAGCCACAGATGTTACAACTGTCCAGGTTCCAGCTGAATTGCAAAGGCAGTCACAGCCAGCAGCAGCTGCCCCTGTAGAAACAAGGAGATCTAAGATGAAAACAGAGCACCCAGATAGGGGAGGGCCCTCACAACCCACAGGGGAGCCAGAGGTTGCGATCATCACCGAGTCCCTGACATACAAAAGCCTCCGTAATCTGCACAAAGACATTGTACGACGGGGATGTGAGACTTATACAACCTGGCTACTTTGGGTCTGGGATCTTATGGGTACAGGCATCCAGCTGGATGGTGGTGAGGCAAGGAATTTGGGACCCTTGACCCAGGACTCAGGTATCAATCAGATTTTTGTAAGGAAGCCAGGGTCCCTTTCCCTCTGGGAGTGGCTTTTAATAATTGTCAGAGAGAGGTTTGTTCACAGGGAAAGAATGCAGGAGCAGCACCATAGAATGCGCTGGAAGACTCTTGAGGAAGGGATCCAAAAGCTGAGAGAAGTGGCAGTATTGGAGGTACTCTTTGGGAGGGATGGACAGCTTGATAATGACCCCGACATGGTCAGGTGCCCAGGGCAAATGTTGTGGAGTCTGGCAAATCTGGGGCCATCCCAATACATCACCTTCATTGCAACGATTAATGCTGATACCAGCTGAGAGACAGTGGGTTCTGTGGCAAACAAGCTTAGGAATTATGAAAGTATGATCAATGGCCCCATGCAGGCTCATGTCTCTGCTGTGGCCCAAGATCTCAGAGAGGAGATGAGGGAGATGAGGGAGGGGGTGAATAGGAACCGGTCCCACACTGCACCAGTGCGAGTCACAGGCCCTAGAGTCAGAGCCTAACGTTCCCCAACTAGAGTGAGAGGGTGCACCCCACAGGCTGACCTGTGGTTCTTTCTGTGTGACCACAGAGAAGACATGGAAAGGTGAGATGGAAAACTCACTTCTGTTCTGGCAGCATGGGTGCATCAGCTCAAGGAGGGAAACACTAATCGAGGGAACTCCAGTAAAGTGAAGGTAGCCTCAACCTCCTATGACCGAGCTGCTGAGTATGATCTGTCAGATCCCCTGGAAGGTACCATGTATACCCAGGGTTAGAGGGGCCCTGCCACTAGCCAGGGAGAGGCATGGGAAAACCGGATTTTCTGGACGGTGTGGATCCAATGGCCTGGCACATCAGAACCACAAAAGTACGATGCCTTAGTTGATACTGGTGCGCAGTGTACCTTGATATCATCGGGACATGTGGAGGGCAGAACCTATTTCCATTGCCGGGGTGACAGGGGGATCCCAGCAACTGACCCTGTTGGAAGCCAAGGTGAGCCTGACTGGGAAGGAGTGGCAGAAACATCCTATTGTGACTGGCCCAGAGGCCCCATGTATTCTGGGCATACATTTCCTCTAGAACGGCTATTACAAAGACCCAAAGGGACTCAGATGGGCTTTTGGCATAGCTGCTGTGGAGGCAGGAAACAGCAAGCAGTTGAACATTTTGCCTGGACTATCAGAAAGCCCATCTGCAGTAGGTCTCCTGAAGGTGGAAGAGCAACGAGTGCCAATTGCCACCTCGACAGTACACTGCCGGCAGTATCGGACAAATCGAGATGCCGTGATCCCCATCCACAAAATGATCCATGAACTGGAGAGCCAAGGGGTGGTCAGCAAAACCCACTTACCCTTCAACAGTCCCATCTGGCCTGTGAACAAGTCTGACAAAGAATGGAGATTGACTGTGGACTATCATGGCTTGAATGAAGTGACTCCACCGCTGAGCGCTGCTGTGCCAGGCATGCTGGAACTCCAGTAGGAGCTGGAGTCCAAGGCAGCAAAGTGGTATGCCACTGTTGACATTGCTAATGTGTTTTTCTCCATTCCTCTGGCAGCAGAATGCAGGCCTCAGTTTGCTTTCACCTGGAGAGCTGTGCAGTACACCTGGAACCAACAGCCCCAGGGGTGGAAACACAGCCCCACCATCTGCCATGGACTGATCCAGACTGAACTGGAAAAGGGTGAGTCTCCAGAGCACTTGCAGTACATTGATGACGTCATTGTGGGGGGGAACATGGCAATGGAAGTATTTGAGAAAGGAGAGAAAATCATCCAAATCCTCCTGGGAGCTGGTTTCACCATCAAAAAGAGCAAAGTAAAGGGACCAGCTCGTGAGATTCAGTTTCTAGGAGTGAAGTGGCAAGATGGACGGCGTCAGATTCCCACCAATGTAATCAACAAGATCATAGCTATGTCTCCACCATCCACCAAGAAGGAGACATAAGCTGTTCTAGGTGCCATAGGCCTTTGGAGGATGCACATTCCTGAGTACAGATGGATTGTGGGCCCTCTTTACCTGGTCACCCACAAGAAGAACGAGTTCCACTGGGGCCCTGGGCAGCAACAAGCCTTTGCACAGATCAAGCAGGAGATTGCTTGTGCAGTAGCCCTTGGCCCAGTCACGACAGGACCAGACTTGAAGAACGTGCTCTACTCTGCAGCCAGGAACCATGGCTTGTCCTGGAGCCTTTGGCAGAAGGTGCTTGGGGAGACTTGAGTCCAACCACTGGGATTTTGGAGTCAAACCTACAGAGGGTCTGAAGCCAACTACAGAGAAGGAAATCTTGGCTGCCTATGAAAGAGTCCAAGCTGCCTCGGAGGTAATTGTCACAGAAGTTCAACTCCTCCTGACTACCAGTGCTGGGGTGGAGATTCAAAGGCAAGGTTCCTTCGACTGACAATGCCACCAGTGCTACATGGAGCAAGTGGATTGCTCCTATCACACAGCACGCCTGTACTGCAAACCTGAATCACCCTGGGATTCTGGAGATAATTACAAACAGCTGGAAGGTGAGAACTTTGGTCTCACTGATGAAGAGGAACAAGAACCAGTAACACGTGCTGAAGAAGCTCCTCCACATAACCAACTGCCAGCAGAGGAAATGCGCTACACTCTTTTCACTGATGGTTCCTGTCACATTGTAGGGATGAACCCGAAGTGGAAAGCAGCCGTATGGAGCCCCACACGACAGGTCGCACAAGCTACCGAAGGAGAAGGTGGATCGAGTCAACTTGCAGAACTCAAAGCTGTTCAGCTGGCCCTGGACATTGCTAAGAGAGAGAAATGGCCAAAGCTCTACCTTTACACTGATTCATGGATGGTAGCCAATGCCCTGTGGGGATGGCTGGAGAGGTGGAAAAAGGCTAACTGGCTGCATAGAGGAAAACCAATTTGGGCTGCTGATGAGTGGAAAGACATCGCTACCAGGGTAGAAAGGCTACCTGTGAAAGTCCGCCATGTAGATGCCCATGTGTCATGACCCGCCCCAGACGAACGAGTTACGCGGTGATTTTAAGGTGCAAAAATAACCACTATAGGCACAGAGGATTTTACAGCATTCCAAAACCAACCACTTTTGTTTATTAAATCACAACAGAAAGAGTATTGGTATTGGAGGGGTCTGGGGAAAGAAAAGAAAAAGATAAGGAAAAGGGAGGAAAAGGGGATATAGGTTTGGGTGTAATAGCTACCGAGACGTGGTGCTTGCTTTATCGGAGGGGCCAGCCGTCCATTGAAAGCTCGTCAGGTCACGCCCGGGGAGATCACAGAGTCACAGCTGAAGCTGGTCTCTAGTTATACTCTTTTCGTTGGGGGAAGGGGATAATTACAACTGCATCGATAGTTCGAACTAGTAGTCTGAGTTCTTGGCATTAAAATGAGAGCCATTGTTTTCATAGCTCAGTGGTCGCGCCTGTTGAGCAACTTTCCCCCTCCCGCTCTCACTGTGCACTCCCCCTCCGAAACCGGGAGGGGGTTTGAGTCTCGGTCTTCGGGCAAGGGGGTGCAAGGGGGGTCTTCTGCATAGGATCATGTCCTTGATGAAGGGACTTGCACCTCTGGTTGTATCACGATGGTGAGGAGCAGGCAAGGGGGGAAGTCTTCCAGAAGAGGGGCGCTTCCCGGATCTCAAGCCAGCTGGGCCAGGAGGTGGGGAGAAAGTCCAGTCCATTGTTCAGAGAAGGGCAGAATGGCCTCCGAATTCAGTGTGGCGTGCTATGCAAACAGTCAAATGGTGTACTGAGAAACACACGATTTTTCCTTCCACCAGTCCAGCGGTCACAGTGGTCTCCCAAGGCAAGCGTGAGGCAGAAAAATGGAGGGGTATTTTCGGATAGACTCTCACACCCATGCTGCCAGAACAGAAGTGGGTTTTCCATATCTCCTTTCCATGTCTTCTCTGTGGTCACACAGAAAAAAACACAGGTCAGTCTGTGGGGTGCACCCTCTCACTTTAGTTGGGGAACGTTGGGCTCTGACTCTAGGGCCTGTGACACTGGTGCAGTGTGGGACCGGTTCCTACTCACCCCCTCCCTCATCTCCCTCATCTGAGATCTTGGGCTACGGCAGAGACATGAGCCTGCAAGGGGCCATTGATTATACTTTCATAATTCCTAAGCTTGTTGGCAACAGAACCCACTGTCTCTCAGCTGGTATCGGCATTGATCGTTGCAATGAAGTGGTGTATTGGGATGGCCCCAGATTTGCCAGACTCCACAACATTTGCCCTGGGCATCTGACCATGTCGGGGTCATTATCATGCTGTCTATCCCTCTCAAAGAGTTACCTCCAATACTGCCACTTCTCTCAGCTGTTGGATCCCTTCCTCAAGGGTCTTCCAGCACATTCTATGGTGCTGCTCCTGCATTCTTTCTCTGTGAACAAACCTCTCTCTGACAATTATTGAAAGCCGCTCCCAGAGAGAAAGGGACCCTGGCTTCCTTACAAAAATCTGATTGATACCTGAGTCCTGGGTCAAGGGTCCCAAATTCCTTGCCTCACCACCATCCAGCTGGATGCCTGTACCCATAAGATCCCAGACCCGAAGTAGCCAGGTTGTATGAGCCTCACGTCCCTGTGATACAATGCCTTTGTGCAGATTACGGAGACTTTCGTATGTCAGGGACTCGGTGCTGATTGCAACCTCTGGCTCCCCTGTGGGTTGTCAGGGCCCTCCCCTATCTGGGTGCTCTGCTTTTGTCTTAGATCTCCTTGTTTCTGCAGGGGCAACTGCTGCTGGCTGTGGCTGCCTTTGCAATTCAGCTGGAACCTGGACAGTTGTAACATCTGTGGGTTCCGCTGCTGCACTGTTAGACTCTCCCTCTTCAAGGCAGGGGGAGGGCTTCTCACCAGCTGGGGAAGTGTATTCCTTCAGCATCCGGCCTATCTCCTTCACCAGTCCCTCCACCCAATCTGGGTGGTTTGTATCTGAGGTGGGCTGTGGGGCAGGGTCAGGCTCTGGGGCAGCAGCATCCCTAGACTCTGGTGGCGTATTGCGTTCTGGGATAGGGGTCAGGGTAGTTATTTAGGTTAATCTCCCCTTCTCTCTAAATGCTAAATAGTACAGGCCTATCAGCAACACTAGCCACTATATGGTATCATTAATATTTAGAGTGGATCTGAACCCTTCAAAAACTGGTGGGGCGTACTCAAAGAGATGATTAAAGTGTTGGGAGAAGATTTTGCATGGTGTCATTTCCTTACAGCAGGTGCCATTATTAAAGTAACCCTGAAAACATACAGTTAGTGTGTGGTAGCTGTGAATCCATGTGCCTGCTTTCCAGAGGAAGTTAAAAATCCATGAATCCCTCACCTTATTCACCCATAAAACAAACCGGATAACAGCCAAGTAACCTTGGTTATAGGACCCATGTTTAGATAAGGGCCTACAAATGGGAGAAATACAGCCACGATCACGTGCCACCCAAACAAGGGCAAGCTGGACCACATGGTGTCGCTTAATGAGGTTTCTATAGCGGCACACACACAAAAAATTAGATTACTCAAGAACTGTTATTCCCTTTTTGTTTCTCTGCCCTCAAGCTACTTGTTGGGCACCAAAATCTGTCTTGGTTTGGAAAGACAGAAGTCTGCTAAGGAAAGCAGGAGCCTCCCCTGAAATGGAGAATGTAAATCCACCCCACCTCTCCCAATTGCTATAACTTTTAAATTAAGGGGGCTCTCAGGCAAAAATATGGGAGCAGGAAATAACAGTTCTTTAATAGGGAAGAAAAATAAAAGGATAAAATAAACATTGCAGTACACTAGAACAACACTGACAGAGTCAGAACCCAACTTGACACCCTGTGGGTGTTGGTAGCAGTCCAATTGGAAATGTGGCTGCAGTCCTCCTGAAGTGTCAGGTGTGGTTCTGTTGGAACAAAGGGGTCGTGTAGAGAAGGATGTATTCTTCCTCTGAAGATCCAGTGGGAGAAGAGACAGCTGCTGTTCCTCTGAGGAATCCAGTGGAGAAAGCCGTGCTGGTGTCTCAAAAACCTCTGAATTATATCTGGGTAGCAATGCTTGGCTCCTCCCTCTGGGCAGAGCATCTCACAATGGGATGTTATAGTTCTTATCAGTCATGCAGTGACATTCAATAGTCTGTTATCAGCAGATGTCCCCTCCAGAGGGAGGTGTGATTGTGGTCACTCAAAGAGAGAGATAAAGCAAACTGCCCACTTGACAAAGATAATCTGCCATACAGATGGTAATTGAAAACATCTTGCATTGCAATCTTCAACACTGGGACCAGGCTGGGAAGAACTGGGATCATATGGGGAGTGACGGGGATGATAGAAGGGACAACTGGGTTCAACTGGGAGCAACTGGAAGCGTGCTGGGGGCAACTGGGATCATACTGGATCATACTTGGAGCAACTAGGACTGCACTGAGGGTGAATGGGAATGGCTGTGAGCAGTTGGGATCAGGCTGGAAGTAACTGAGGATGACTGGGACTAACTGGGAACCTGCTGGGAGTAACTGGCATATGCTGGGAGTGATTGAAACCACAGTGGGGATAAATGGGAACAACTGGAACCACACTGGATGATAATGGGAGCAGCTGTGCCTATGCTGGGGTCATACTGGAACTGACTGGGATCATACGGGGGGTGACTTGAAAAGTATTAGGAGTATCAGAGAATGACTGCGATCCTACTGGAACCAGACTGGGAGTGACTGGAAAGATGCTGGCTATGACTGGAACCATGCTGGAGGTGACTGGGAGCAACAGGGCCCATACTGGGAGTGACAGGGAGTCACTCGGAGCATGACTGGAATAACACTGGGTGTGGGATCATTAGTTTGTCTGAGTGATCCCGAGAATTGTTGGAAAGTCTCTGTTCCCAGCCCGGTGCTTAAAGAAGGAGTCTGAGCTCTTCATTTCGCGGTCTCAAGGTCGTTTAATGTTTCTTATCTACAAAATTCTTTCTCCTGCCCTGACGAGGTCAGCTTAGCAGGATCGAGGCATGAGGCATTCTGCTAACCCACTGGCAGCCGCTGGATATACCACAAACTACGATAACATATTTACAATTATCTCCCAATGCCCATCACCTATGTTAGACAGTGATCTTCTACTCTAAGCCAATCCCCAAGTGCCAACATCACACAGAAAATGGATGACAAGAAGAAGGAGGAAAGACCACGAGGTGGGGCCTGAATCCTCCATCTTGTCTCCCAAACCCCTGTACCAAAATCCTAAAATCTACATTTTCACCCTGTGAATGAACTATTCAACCCCAAGTGATTCCCATGTCCCTACAAACAGGTGGCAGATCCCTAAAAGGGTGGACTCAAGCCACCAGGTGGTTTTGGCAACATCCCAGGGGATGGGGTGCTGAATTCCTGGGAACTGGGAGGATCTGGGAGTGACTGGGGTCATACTGGGGGGTGACTGGGGATACTGGGGGATTGGGTGCAATCTGGGATCCTCCTGGGAGCCACAGGGATTACAGCAGGTGAGAATGGATCCTGATGGGGGGTCACTGGATGCATGCCCATGTTGGGAGGAAAACCCTGGACACAGTGGGAGCAACTGGGATCAACTGGAAGGTACTGGAACCATGTTGAGGGGACTGAGATGACAACTGGGACAACTGGAATCATACTGGGAGCACACTGGGATCACACTGGGGGCACTGACATCATACTGGGAGTGACTGGGATTATAGTGGGTGTCAATGGACCCTGGCTGGGGTTACTGGGAGCTACCAGGCCCATGCTGAGAGCTCCCTGAACACACACTGGGACCGCACTGGGAGCTACTGGGAATGTGCAGGGGGGAGCTGGGACCATGCTGGGGGCAAGTGTGAGTGACTGGGGCCCTGCTGGGAGAGACTGGCATCACACTGGCATTATACTGGGAGTTACTAGGGCTATGCTTGGGGTAACTGGGAGAACTGGGAACACACTGGATCAAAGTGGGAGCATCTGGGACCAACTGGAACTGTGCTGGGGGCAAATAGCATCATAATAAAAAATGACTGGGAGCAACTGGGATCATCCTGACAACAGCTCCTGGGGGACTGAGTTCTACTGGGATCATCCCGGGATCATGCTGGCAGTGAGGAGGAGCAGCGCGATGGCTCCAGCGCTGGGGCTGGGGGCGCTCCTGGGGGCCAGGGGGAGGGGACCCCGGCCCGGGACCCTGAACCGGCACTGCCGGCACCGGGACCCCCCTGCTCCCCTTATCCTGCACAGGGACCCCCCTGGATCCCCCATTCCCGGACATCAGGGCTCCCTGCTCCCCTTTTCCCAGCCATCCCATGGCTCCCAGCCTCCAAACTGGCCATGGGCTTGACCCTGGGAGATCCTGGAATGCCTTGGTCCCCCATTCCTGCCTTTCCCAGCCCCAGCTTTGTGCAAAACCAGAGACCCCCTGAACTCCCCCTTCCTGAACATCCCAGGAATGCCACCCTGGTACCCCCTTTTTGGGAAGCCCTGGACTCCCCTTTCCTGAACTCAAGGACCCCCTGGAACTCCCTTCTGCCTCTTCACATCCCTACCCCCCTTTTCTCTGACCCTGAGACCCCCCTGCACCCCCATTCCTGAGAACCAAGACAGCCCTCTATCTCTTTGCCCAGTACTGAGATCCCCCCTGTCCCTCCGCTGTCCCCTGTCCCTTGGCTCTGTGGGGCTGGGGGTGGCAGCAGTACCCAGGGCAGCCCTGGGGGAGAACAGCCCTGAGCCCCAACTGGGCCAGCTCCCCCAGTTCCCCCCAGGTGACTCACAGCATGGGCCCTGTAGCTCCCAGTCACCCCCAGGATGGTCCCAGTCACTTCCAAGATAATCCCAGAATGACCACACTAACAGGGAGCAGCAGGATGCACTGCAGGAGCCTGCAGACAATTCCTGCAGCACTTGTAGGATGATCCTGCTCCCCAAGGGACGTTCCCATGGGGCCAAGTCAGGAATTGCAATGGGGAGTGGGGCCAGAGAGGAAAAGGCAAACAGGGATGGGCTGTTTGCAGGGGAGGGAACAGCGGTGGGCAATAGGAAGAAACCTGTAGCAGGAAGAGTAAAGAAAGCAGAGGTGAAGCCAAGGAAATGCTCAGGGCAGTTTGGGGGTGGCTGCCAGGCAGCCCTGGCTCTGAGCAACAGCGTCTGCAGTGGCACAGGAAACTCCCAGCTGATGGGAACAAACTTTCTGGCTGAGTGCAGAGGCCAGGACAAAGCTGAGTGGTTTCCCTGGTGTCCCCCCAGCCCTTGCTGGCCCCAGGGGCTGATGGCATTTGTGCTCCCTCAGGTTCATGTCCCCACAGCAACAGCATGGGGGTGCTCCCGCCTGCTGTGTGCAATGCAAACAGGGGCTGCTGAGCCAGTGCTGCCGTGTCTGTGCCTGCAAGGATGGGGCACCTGTGTGAGCTGGGGGAGAGGCCAGGGCTGCAGAGGGGGGATGTTGTAGCAGCTGCATGAGGACGGTCTGGGACGCTGCCCTGGGCTGTGCAGCGCACTGGGGATGGATCAGCCCCTGCTCTGCTGCTCCTTCCCGTCTCCCCAGGGCCCTTGCAGAGCCCCAGCCATGCTGTTTGCCCCCAGCCTGCCCACGGCCAGCCTGGGGCTGCTCACGGGGGTTTTCTGTGCTCAGCATTGGCCTGGGCGTGTTCTTGAGAGAGCCTGGGCAAGGAGCCTGAGCCCCAGGGCCTGGCCTGAGGCGTCAGCACTGCCCCAGCAGTGCCCATGGCCTGTCCCTGCTGCAGCCCCGCACTGCCACCCCAGGGCTGTGCCTGGCCCCGAGAGCACTCAGGCCCTACAGCAACACCAGGGCCACCAGGGCAGCAGGGCAGGGCCACGGCAGCAGCACTGGCAACATCAAGTCCTCCTGCTGCTGCTGGGCACAGCTGCTGGGCCAGCCCTGATCTGCCCCCAGCTCTGCACACAGACATTGCTGCTGCATCTCCAGAGAAGGCAACAAAAGGGCATCTCTGCAGAAAACTCTGCTGGGAGATCCTTTAGTTCCTTTAAAGCCACCAAGAATGCAGCCCCTCATTGACACAGTCTGTGGCCACATGGAAGGTGGAGAGAAACAAAATAAGAAATGGCACAAATGATGATATTTATTTGTTGACAATATGAAAAAAGTAAAACAAAAGGGGGAAAAACCCACAACCAAACCAACACGAAGTATCAAAGATGAATTTTATTAAAACTGATT
>JALJVW010000137.1:0-41364 GCA_024865655.1 Emberiza elegans | reverse complement strand
GCATCCAGTGCCAGTGATACCCCAGGGGCCATGGTGTGGGGGACAGCCCCTTCCAGAAGGACGAGGACCTGGTGCGGGATCGGGTCCTCTCCTGGCAGCAGCTCTCCAGAGGTGGGCACCCAGCTCCACAGCTCGGCTGGCAGAAGGACTCCGGGCAGGCGGCAGCGGGCACACGGGCATCCCACTCCTGCAGCTGCTGAGGAGGTTGCTGTGCTGTGATTAAGCAGAGGAAGTGGAACGTGGCCTGCCACGCTGCCCTTCTCTAAAAACAGAGAATGGGTCGGGAGGTTTGGGCTCTGAGCACAGCCAGCAGCCTGGCCCGGGCACAGCCATGGCGGGACAGGGGGACAGGAGCCTGCTGTGACTGATCGTGGCTCTCTGGTTTCTCTCCGCAGGCTGCCAGCACCTCATGCCATGGGAACGGCCCCGCTCAGCCTGCCAGGCTGGGAGGGCTGGAAGGCGGCCGGTGTTCATTTGCTGTCAAAAATAAATTGGGTTTTTTTGTCATCGTCATCATTGGAATGCTTCATCCTTTTCCAAGCTTTTGGCCTCCTGTGATAAATGGATGTGGTTCATGCTAACAAAATTGTCATTATTTCAATATTTTTGGAAAACAATTAGAAAGGTATATGTGATTAATGTTATGAAGCAGATGGGTTTCTTTGTAGATGATACATGTGGGCAACAGGATACAGGAGATTGGAATTGGCTTTGATGAACAAAATTTAGGACGACTCCCAGGTCAGAATTGGCATCAAGACAAAGTTAGGACAACTCCCAGGACAGGATTGGCCTTGACATGAATAACGTTGGGACAATTCCAGATGGGGAGACTAAAATACTGTTCATATATATAAAATAATGAGGCTTAATTGGAACATAGTGCTTACTTACATAACACAAGACTTGGGGCACAGGCACAACCTGCCAGGTTATTCAGAGACAGCGAGGAAGACTGTCGGCCTCCCTCCCAGAAGAGCACCAAAGATCCAGAAGTCCCCTTAGCCACAGCAGGAGCATGCGCTGTGTGGTGTGGTGAGGTGCTGTAACATCGTCCCTGGGCTTGTATGTTCCCGGCTAGTCAAACCCAGGGTCCACGGAACAGCATGAACCAAGGCAAAAGACTCGAGAAGGCTCATTCCACGTGTTGCGAGTATCCTGTTTATTGGTTTGCGTCAGGACACACCGGGATGAGACCAGGCAGGAAAGAGACCGGGCCTGGACCTGCGGCTGGTTTTGTCCCCAAGGAGAGGGGGGAGGGGGGGGGGAAAGAATTGTGGCCAATGGGGTGCATTGGGGAGGGCCATTGTCCTAATAATAGAGGTCCACCACCCCAAGAGTCCCCTAGTCCTTGAACAGTCTGCTGAACCAGTCCTCAGCTTCCTGCTTGACTTGTCCAATTAGGCTTTTATGACTTCTCAGAGAGCTGCTTTGTCCGTTGGGTCCACCACCCCGGAGAGTCCCCAGTCCTTGAACAGTCCACTTCCTCAGATGCTAGGTTCATGCAGCACAGTCCCTCAAATTCCTGGCACTCGTGTCCATGCAGCAGCAGGAGGAAATCTATGGCCGCACGATTTTGGAGTGTGGCCTGCCTGGTAATCTCCTCGTCCTCTAGGAGGGAGCTGATGGCCGTGGATGTCAAGTTTGCCTGTTTGACTACCCAGCACTCCAGGTGGCCCAATTCACCTAGAGCTTTGGCTGCTGCAACCCATGGAAGGAACAGGGATACAGCAATTCTTTTTGACTTGGCCCAATGAAAGATGTCTGCATCACAATTTGGGTCCAAATTGTCTACGCTTCTCTTATGAATTTTGCTGACCGAATTGTTCTTTTGAGTCCACTCACCAATCATGGTTTGGTTGGGTGCCAACAGGGACAATCGGCCGATGGTACATGGCCCTCCTAAAAGCCGAGAAGGGATTCCTGCCCATGCCCGGTCCCCACAAATTAGAAACAGACCTTTTGGGAGGCTTTTGGGATGGGAATGGTGTGGATTGTCTGCCATCACATGGCTTAAAACCTTACACCACCTTTTGGCAGTGAATTCCTCTCAATACTGTTTAATGTTGTTAAAAGGTTTGGTGTTGGAACGTGGGATAAAGAAGAAGTGTATGCAGTATGGTGCGGGGGAGGAGCCCAACAGTTCTAACTCTTGAGGCTCCTGAGCAGCTCTGGGTAGCTTTGGAAGCCACTCCTCTACGGGGTTTTGAATCATTACAGCTCGCTGGTGACGGATATCATGTGGTTGGGTGTGATTTGGTTTGGGACTCGGGGGAGGTATAGGTGTACCTAATATGTCTGTGAACTCTCCAGCCTGCAATGGAATCCCTACCAGGCAGGTGGACATTGGGTCTTTCGCTGCTGCTGTGGACAGGCATATATTTTCCTGTTGGAGTGTCTGTGCCAGGGTCACCCAGATGTTTTGGCGTGGCTGAGGAACGATCCACGCAGCTGTCAGATTGCTCAGCACGAACAGGATGACAGTTTGGACAGGGCTCATCGTGAGGTTACGTGGGAGGTAGATTTTCTGTTCTACAAAGGAAAACAAACATTTTAAAAGAAAATGCATACAAGTTCATGGGTCTGCCGGAGTGCAGCTAACTTTCTTAGGAAGATTCATCCTTTTCCGGCGGCGTCTTCTCTTGGAAGCGACAGCTGCTTGCTTCTTATCCCCATCTGCTGGAGCTGGATTTTTGGGGATGAAAGGTTTTACCCACTTTTGGGGTATCCATCGAGGGCCTGAGGGGGTGGATACACACGCGTAACCACGCCCCCAGGTGACGAGTTCATAGGGACCCTTGGTTTCCCAAGTTTCTGGGTCCCTGATGAGAACTGGTGGATGCTGTGAGAACTTAAGCCGGTTGTTATTATTGAAATGACACGTTACTGGAGGATTCATGTTTTCAAATGAACAATTCAGAAAATTAATGGTAAACAAGGCTTTGCAGAGCTTTTGTTGCGGGGTCATCCACGCTGCAGAATCGCCCTGCCTAGCCATGACTTCCTTGAGTGTATGATGGGCACGCTCGACCACAGCTTGACCTGTGGGGGAGTGGGGAATGCCTGTCTTATGCTCCACTCCCCACTGCTGGACGAACTCCAGGAACTCCCTGGAGGCATACGCTGGGCCATTGTCAGTTTTAATTACCCTAGGGACCCCCAATACTGAAAAGGCTTGCAGCAAGTGCTGTTTGGCATGCGCAGCCCTTTCCCCTGTGTGGGCAGAGGCATAAACCACACCTGAGTATGTGTCTATGCTGACATGTACGTATTTCATGCGACCAAAACGGGGAACGTGTGTGATGTCTGTCTGCCACACTTCGCAGCTCCCAAAGCCTCTGGGGTTTACCCCAACACCCAGGGATGGCACTGCCTGAAGCTGGCAATTGGGACAGGTGGCCACAATGGCTCGAGCCTGACTGTGTGTTAACTGGAACTGACGGAGTAGACCTGGAACATTTTGATGAAATTGTTGGTGACTTAGCTTTGCCTGTTGAAAGATGTCTGGAGGGCGTGCCATTTCTGCTGGAGCGGCAAGGGCATCTGCTTTGCGATTACCTTCTGCGATCTCGCCTGGCAGATCGGTGTGTGACCTCACGTGCATCACATAAAAGGGGTGCTCCCGCTGCGAAACCAAATGAATTAGCTTTGAGAGCAACCTGTGGAGATGCCCATCTTCAATCTCTTTGAGAACTGCCTGCTCTGCCCTGGACACTATTCCCGCCACATAGGCTGAATCGGTAACCAAATTAATTGGCTCTGAAAACCTCTCAAAGGCTCTTACAACTGCAGCTAGTTCAGCAATCTGGGGTGATCCCTCCACAAACTCAACATCAGCTTCCCAATGCAGGGTCTGGGGATTTCTCCAAGTCATCACCAACTTGTGGGATGCTCCAGATGCGTCCGTGTACACTGTAAGCGCCTTGAGTGGCCTACAACTCCTTTTCTCAAGAGCCAGGAGGTGGAATTCCTCATTGAACAGCTTGTGTGACGGGGCCTGGACTGATACCTGTCCACTGTATCTTTCCAGGGATAGCTGGAGACTGGCATTGCTCTGGAGCAGGTTGTTGAACCTCTTGGTGGTCAGCCTCTCAGGAGAGCTCTTTCCCTCCTCCGCAAGGGGGACTGGAAGGTGAATACACTCGAAGTCACAACCGGCCAGCTCCCGCAATCTGAACCTGGCCTTCCAGATCAACTGAGCTATTAGCTCCTGTGCCTGTGTGATGGTTTTGGATCACTGGTGGGAGATGAACACCCACTCTATGATTAGAAGCGGATCCTTTTGTCCTTCAAACCACTGAAATATCAACCCGTGTATGTGTGGTAACTTTCCCAAAACAATGAATTCAAAAGACAGCTGGGGCTTGTATGGATGAGCCTGCCTCTCGGCCATGGCATTTTGCACCTTTTGGAGGGCAGTTTTTGCCTCTGGGGTCAGTTCCCTGGGAGAGGCTAGCTCTCTCTCTCCCTTCAGTAAATTGAGAAGGGGAGCTAGGTCCCTGTTGGTGAGACCCAGCCAAGGCCTGACCCAGTTCAAAGAACCACACAAGGAATGGAGATCTGCTAGGGTTTTGGGATCAGTCTTAATTTCCAATTTTTGCGGAACAATGGTCTGCACAGTGATTTGCAAGCCCAGGTAATTCCAAGGTGGCATTCTCTGAACCTTGTCTTCCTGCAGTTGGAATCCAGCAGAGGTTAAAACTGTAACCACTAGGTCAAGTGTGTTTTGGAGTATTATGTCATCGGGGGCACACACAAGCACGTCATCCATGTAGTGCAGGATGATTGCTTCTTTTTTCTGGGCGCGCACTGGGGACAGCAATGAAGCCACGTACCCCTGGCAGATGGATGGACTGCATTTTAACCCCTGTGGCAATACCTTCCAGTGGTAGCGCTTCACTGGGGCTGCTCGATTGGTGGTAGGGACCGAGAGGGCAAACCGTGCTGCATCTTCCGGGTGTAGGGGAATATGGAAGAAACAGTCCTTGATGTCTAGGACAGCCAATTGCCAATTTTGGGGGAGCATCATCGGGGAGGGCATCCCTGGTTGGAGAGACCCCATGTCCATAATCCTTTTGTTTATTTCTCTTAAATCATGGAGGAGCCACCACTTATCCTTCCCTGGTTTTTTTATTACAAAGACCGGGGAATTCCAGCAGCTAGATGTCTCTTCAATGTGTCCTTTTGCCAATTGTTCTGCTACAAGCTCCTCGAGCGCCGCTATCTTTTCAGTTGTTAGTGGCCACTGTTTAACCCAGACTGGATTATCATCCAGCCATGTTAACTTGTGGGCAGGGCGCTCGACAGTGGCCGCTTTTAAAAATCCTGGGGTGTCTTTGGGATGACCAATTTGACCCCCCACTGGGACATGGTGTCTCTACCCCACAAGGGAGCTTTGTAATTAGTAACAAATGGACGGACACTGGCCAATTTTCCGTCTGGTCCCTCAATTTGCACGATGCTCTTTGATACCTTTGCCAATGTGAATCCACCTACACCTTGGATTTGACCAGCCATGGGCTGCAAGTCCCAATGTGATGGCCACAACCTTTCAGGTATGATTGTCACATCTGCCCCTGTGTCAAGCAACCCTTCCACGTGGAGATGTTCTGTTCCACGCATGAGGTTGCATCCCATAATGGGTTTGTCCTCGCCAACCACTTCTGCCCAGTAGACACCTGGTGCCTTGTCATCTACTGCAATTTCTGATGGAACAGGAATGGCCTGGGCAATGATTTGCCCCTCAGCCAAATAGAAGGGTGGCTGTGGACAGCGTGCCAGGAGAATGAGGTTAGGTATGTTCCCTCTGATGGTCATGGGAGCCACCTCAATCCCCATGGGTGTGTGTGCCGTGTCCCCGACCACAAAATACTCACTGTCCAAACACGTGCAATCTTTTATCAAGTTCTGCAGGTCCTCTAGCAGGTCCACTTCAATGACTGTCCACTGGGTAGACCTGAAAGCAAAGGCTTTGGTGGTCACAAGTTTGAAACGCTTGTGAGACCACCAGATTTTCTCCTGTAAATGGTTATTTTGTGTTCCCGCATCCCGCTTCCCCTCCTCCCCCTGTTCTGTTTTGAGGGAGGTTTCTCCTTCCGGGAAGCCCGCTGCATTTATGTCATGGCACCGGGCGGGTGGGCGCTGGCATCGGGGTTTTTTGGTGTGAAGGGTGTCTTTAGTTGCTGGCTTTGGGGGCAGTCCTGGGCAAAGTGTCCTGGTTTTTTGCATATGAAACAAATGACATGTTGAAGTTGTTCTGGTGACATCTGTTGTCTCCTGACTCCTGAAGATACAGCTGCCACAGTCTCTGGGTCTGCCAGCTTTGACCACACCTCCCGAGCAGCAAACAGTTCTGCCTTCCTAGCACAGGCTTCGATCATTTCTGCCAGTGTAGGTGGGGGGTTGAGAGGCAGTCCCAGGAGCACTCTGCTGCAGACTTCATTGGCATTCCTCTGCGCCATCTCTTTCACTATCTCCATCTGTGTCTTGGGGTCCTGTACTTGTCTCTCAACCTGTGCACGGAGCCGGTCAACAAACTGCAAGAAACTTTCTGAAGGAGATTGTTTAATGTCAAGGAAACTACCACTAGCTTCCGCCGTTGGTAGTTGGTTAAAAGCCTTCTCTGCAGCGTTTGAAATCTTATCTAGAATGAATTTTGGCAACACCTGAGCTTGGTCCTCAGGCTTAGCCCACACCCCTTCACCACACAGATGCTCATAAGTAATGTTAGTATTTTCTAAATCTTTGGCACCTTGAGGGGTTTGTTTGAGTTCTTCCACGAGATCTCTAAGAGATCTTTTCCAGGAACTGACCCATAATTCAAACTCAGATTGGGTAAGCAACCACCGGAAAAGATCCACAATGTCAGTGGGAACAAATTCAAGGGGTGTTAATGTAGCTTTCATCATGCTTCTAAAAATTTCACTATGTCTCCCAAATTCTAATTGACTTTTGCATAATTCATGCTTTGAGTGGTATGAGAAGGGCTGATATGTTCTAGGGCCAGTCCTTCCCCCCGTATACTGAACAGGGGCTACCAAGGGGATGACTTCTTCCTCCCGGTTTCGGGCCCCAGGATCTCTTCCTTCAGCGCCACCCCCGTGGGAGTCGGTAGGGGGGCGCCCCCCTCCCCCAGCCCCACTGCCTTGGGTATCAGGAAGTGGGCCCCCCCCTCCCCCATGGAGGCTGGGAGGGAGTACACCCCCTGCCTCTGCCCCTCCCACTCCGGCACCTTGGTAACTGGGAGGGGGAACATCCCCTACCCCTGCCCCACCCCCGTGGGAACCGGGCAGGGGCACACCCCTCCAGCCCTTGGCCCCACCCTCTTGGGACCCGGGGGAGGGGGTGTGGGAACCAGGCAGGGGGGCGGGGTAACCGTGGGAACCAGGGGTGGGGTTACAGGGTGATGTAACAGAGGGCGGGGTTATGAAGGGAGGGGGAGGAGCTTCCAAGGGAAGGAAGGGGTTGTGGGACCAGAAGGGGTTGGGGGCAGGTGGGCAAAAGGGATTTTGGGGGGAAGAAGGATGAGTGGAAGGCTGAAACACGTGGCTGTCGCCGTTTTGGACTCTTGCCATGTGGTTGCAGCCATTTTGGGAGAGAGAGGGGTCAGGATATGGAAACGGGGTAACAGGGATCAGGTTAGGGGGATGCAGGGAAGATGCTCTGTTAGCCTGAGCACCACTGCAAGGGCCAGAGTAGCAAGAGAGAGGTGGGAGGTCAGGGGAGCAGTGGCAGTTATTCCAAAATGGGTGGGAAGCCTCGCTCATCTCTCTCGGTTCAGGGGCAGAGGGTTTAGAGGGAAGGTTAGGGGAAGCCGCAGGAGGAGAGATTTGCTCTGGCTGTCTGTTCAGATCTCTTTTTAGGACTTCTTTTCGAATTATAAGGAACACCGGGAAAAACTGAGACACTGTTCCATCTCCTTGTTCTGCCTTAGCTGTTAATAAGGCTCCAATTTTATCCCAGGCAGAGACCGAATGAACATTCTGCTGGGTAAACTGAGGAAACTGAAGAGATAGCCAGCGCACAAACCGTTTCAAAACTGTTTTGGAGACTGTAACATTTCCACTGCTAAGTGTTTCTAATATTAGGGTATAAATGCTTCTCTGTGCCGCAGAAAACTTAGCACCCATATTTGCTTCCTGCAGCAGCTAAGTCTACCTTCTTTACAACCAGCACAAACTGAAAGCACTGAGCCCACAGCCAATCAGGAGAAAATCCGGGCAGACCCGCTCCCCCCCTTCCCGCGGGAGGGATGAAACTGCCTGCGTGGAAACCGCGCGGTGTTCAAAATGGCGGGCGGCAGCTGCCTGCGTCCCGCACGCCACGTGGCTGCTTGGAGCCGCTCCCCGCCACTGCCACGCGCCGCGCTGAGAGTGCTGCCGCTGCGGGAAAAGGCACAGGCGGCAGGGATGCCGCTGGCCCTTCAAACAGGCACACAAACAACGCCGGAGCCGCCCCGCCCGCGCTGCTTCGCAAACCGCTTCAGACCGGAGTTTTCCCTGCACCGGGAGTTGCCCCCGGGGTCCCCCTAAGTCGCGCGGGAATTACTCACACTGCTCTGGGGATCTGGATGGCTGGGAGCTGTAAAGAAGTCCTCGTCTGGATTCGGTCCCGCCGTGGGCTTCGGCGGGGTCGCCAAAATCACCCCCTAGCTCACTCACCGACAAACGCGACGAGGAAAGCAGGGGTAGGTGGGAGGTCAACAGCTAACGTAATCCACTCATGGAATTACCAGCTACTTTGTGGCCGTCGTGGTCGACGAACACGCTGAGCGCCACCTGCTGTACGCTGTCCCTGGGCTTGTATGTTCCCAGCTAGTCAAACCCAGGGTCCACGGAACAGCATGAACCAAGGCAAAAGACTCGAGAAGGCTCATTCCACGTGTTGCGAGTATCCTGTTTATTGGTTTGCATCAGGACACACCCGAGATGAGACCAGGCAGGAAAGAGACCGTGGCCTCGACCTGCGGCTGGTTTTGTCCCCAAGGGAGAGGGGGCGGGGGAAAAGAATTGTGGCCAATGGGGTGCATTGGGGAGGGGCCAGGTAAGGGGACACCTGAGGAACCGACCACCAAGGAAAAGGGGAGAAATGGGAACAGACTATCTGATAGAAAAAAAGGGGGGAACAGTCCATAATCCAGGGTAAAGACCCCAACTAAATAAATCGTCTAGCGCACTACAACAGTTAATCTCCTTTAATTTTCCCCTTTAATGAAGCACTTCCACTGGTCTACATGTAATTATGGTCCAACATTTATGCCCTGTCAAAAACTGCATTTTGGGAAGCTTGCGCTGGTTCCTGGGGGGGAGAAGTAAGGAAATTGCTGTTAACTATGATAACTATCTAGAAAAGGAAAAGAAACCCAAACCCCCACAGCTGATGAACTGTATCTGTCTGATTTGTATTTCACATGAAATAACATTTGTAACCTATGCCTGAAGGGAAACAAAGAAAACCTAAAAAAGAATAAAAGTTCACAACTGCAAGAGGTGTGAGTTGTGAAAATGAATTGGAGAAAAATGGCACTTGGAGTTGGATTAGATGTAACAGGACCAGGCTTGCTCTGTTTTGAGACTGAGGAATAACAGAAGACATGAAGGGTAACCTAAGCACTCAAGGGTCATGAAGGAAAAATGTTTGTTATTCTCCTAAACAACATCTTTTGATTATGGCAGAAGATACATTCAGCAGTAACAACAAATCCGTGCCACATTCAGTTTAACCATTTCCCATACACTGAAAAAAGCAGTGCTGTTTAATAAGGATAAAGGAGAGCAAAATTGCCATTTCAAACACCTTTCCTTCCTAAATAAAGTATTTTTTTAAAATATCTTAGAAAACAAAATATGCTTCAGCAGAGTGTCCTGAATATTACATAGTTGGCTAAATGTATATATTCAAATAGCCAGTAACAGTGTTTTCCCTGGAAACACTAGGGAAGATAAAGACACTAAGTGGTTATTTTGCTTGGAAAAATGTAATTCAGCTTCAGCCAGTTGCCTGTTGATACTGAGGATTCTCAAAAAATACACACCTCCCCATACCTTGTCTACCACCTGCCTTGAAATCCCATTCCAATAAGTTTCATTATCCTAAAAGTTAAGTAAGAGAAGCTGAAAGCATAGACAAGGCTTAACAGTACTGATTAGTGTCAAGAGTCGTTATTTTTCTATTTTTAATTATAAATTGAACAGGCTTTGAAAAGAAGCAAGCCCATGTGTTGTTTTGAAGCTAACTGCAGGATCAGTATGTTTTGCAGTACAGTTGTACTGTTAAGTAGCAGCAAAACTCCAGAGGTGAACAGCTGTCAGTTCAGGAGATGCAGAATGCAATTTAGGTGCAATTAGGAACAGCTTGGTGTGGGCTTCAGAGAGACAGGACCTGCCACCATCAGCTCCTTCTGGTGTCCTGTGTGGGTGCTCCTTTAGGGTCTGGAGGTGGGGCAGGGAGCTGCTGCTTGGGAAGGCTTCAGTGTGTGTGGTGTGTGCTCTATATATCCCCAGCTCTATAGTGTGTGACAGATTGATTTAGCTCTTCACTTACATCTCCTCTGGGAACCTAAATAAACATCACAGGGCTCTTGGGAAAGCCAGCTATTAATACTGCATCACTGGCACCATGGTAGAGCTCAAATTGTTAAAGCAAGCCAAAAAAACCCAGACCTATTGAGCAAAAATTCTTTTTCATTTCTATTCCCTTGCAGTTGTATTTCTGGCCTATGACTGTAGTGTGTTGTAGGTGTTCAAGATAAAAGTTTGTCCCAGGTGATAAAGTACACTTCAATGTTCATAAGTCTTCATGTAAAAAACAGATCCTAAGCTGATGGACTTGTACAATTTTATGAGTCACCTTTGTCACTGGAGCCTTAGGAAATATATTCTAAAAATGCCATGGTACCAGTGGGTTGTCAGCTGATTTCTGATTTAGCCCCTGGCTCTAACCAGACTGTCCTGCTTCCTGTGAGAGTAATAAAAAGATAAGCCTTGAGATAGATGTAGGGGGGAGAAAGAGCTCATTTACATTCAGATGAGCTATTCTTTCAGCCTCTCTCTCTATTTTATCTTATAAAAATTATCATAGATTTGATCAAAAGCAGGGAAATGACACAAAACCAGGTTAACAGCAGAGTTTCTTGTAATGGCAACTCCAGTAGAAAACTGATGCATACAAGCCCATCTTTCCACTCACTGAAATGTGTGTACAGTGCATCATGTTCTTGATCAGGAGTGTTAGATGTGACATTGAAATGTCAAATTACTTCCCAATGAGCTGAAATACAGAATTCATCTTAATAAGGCTGCTCTGAAAATGCTGATAGGGTCCCTTTGGTTTGATGATATTGACAAGTTTCTTTTTGCTCACCATTGCACATGGCACACAAAATATTTTATTACTAGGAACTCTATCCAAGGCATGTAGGAGTGTTTGTAACACAGATACCATAGGATATCTCCAGCCATGTAATCTGATAATGCTCCTGAAATAAAGCTACTAACACAAGCCTGTGGGGCAATCTGTTTGGAAATGTGATTTCTAACCTGCTGGTCGTGTCCTTACATTCAATGAGTAAAAATGAGCGCACACCCTCAGTGGTATGAAGTCATTTTGATCCACTAACCCAAGAACACCAGGCAGAGGTACTGACCAGTGCAGAATCCCGCTGGGATGCACAAATGGAGATCTCTCTCAGCCTTCCCCAAGGATCCCTTTAGCCTGTGTAAATAAGATTATAGGCCAGGATGTAAAATTTGGTGGCCAATGGTGACCACTGCAGTTTCTTCCTCTCTGGCAGACTGTTCAGGGGGAAGTTGACTTGTGGTAATGTTGTTTTGACACAAGCAATAAAAAAAAGTAAAATTTAGAAAGTAAGTACTTCTGAGAATGGGCCAGAGAGAGAGAGAGAGGGTTAAAAGCAGAGAGATGGAAGAATAGAGAAGGCCCCAGGGTGGAGTGGCATTTTTCCCCCACTCCCACTGGACTCTTTTTTGTATAGCCATGGACTGTTTTCCTTGTGATCCAGAGACTGCTTCCTTGGGGGAGATAAGAGGTAGTCTGGATGAAGGAGGAGATGGAGCCAGGGGGCAGTGCCTCGGAACCAGGAAGGTTCAAACCCCTCTGCCCCAGGGGGTGCAAAAAATATGGGGGGGGGACAGGTGTCCCAAAGTTGAGACTGTGCCTTTTTGGAAAGAGACAAGGCATCCTTAAAAGGAACCCTAGAAGCAGCCCGGGTCCATGCGCAGTGGTGAGAGCACTGAGCATGGAAGGAAGGTGTCACGATGGCAAATCCGGGTGGTGCTACGTGTGACAAGAAGCCCATGACACAAAAGAAGGACTCCTTCTCCTCTTGATGACCTGAGGATTGAGTATTCTAAAGGGTGGTCCCGGATCGAGAGTTGGTGACTTGGGGGAATGTATTGTATTGGGAATTTGGTGGAGAGGAGGAGGAGATGTATTTGTGAAGTTTTCATTTTCCTTGTGTGTTTGTTTTTCTTTTCTTTCCTATGTAGTGTAGCGTAGTCAATAAAGTTTCTTTTCTTACTAAGTAGGAGCCTGCTTTGCTTATTCCCGGTCACATCTCACAGCAGACACCAGGGAGAGGGTATTTTCATGGGGGCACTGGCATTGTGCCAGGGTCAAACCATGACACTGTGTTAGGGAATGAAGGTTTTTTATGCACTTCAGAGTCTTTCCTAAGGGCTTCTGTATTACACAGAGGCCACACGTATTTGGGTCTGAAGGCTGGTGCAGTTCTAATCACTTTAAAACTGAACCACTTTGGTTTGTAGGGAAGGCAGTCCTTCTCCCTGTCAGGAACTTTATAAAATAGTTTACTCAGGTTGAAGAGAAATATGTCTTGGAGATAGTTGAGAAACTGCATCATGATGAGCACGGGGATGGATAAGAAGACTGTCAACTTGCTCATGCCATCAAACTTGAGATCAATATGCAGGCCTGCAGTTATAAATTTAATCCATAATATTCTAGAGAATCCTTTATTATCTAAAAAAGTCAGCACTCTAAAGTTTGAAGCAAGTTGAAGTTGGAGGCGTTGGGTTCTTAACCACTCTTGTTTACAGCCAGATTGGAGAGTCTTTGCCTCTTATTACAATTTCTAAACTTGTGGGGAATCCTGACCTAGGAAATAGGAAATACAAACCGGTGGCTGCATTGTTGCCCTTCCAGCAGGCACATGACACCAAAGTAAAAGTGTTTTGCTCTGACTTGTGTGGAAGCAGTGGCTACAAATGCCATGAGGAAGTGGTGAATGGCAGGACATGGGATGGATGCTGTTAGCCCACACTCTGAAAGGACTTGGGAATATCAGTTATAGCCACATGAGAAGTCCATTAATGTAATTAAAACTCAGTTCCTGCACTGTCTGTGCTCCTCTGTTCTGTATCAGTCTGGTGACCAGGTAGATGAATCTGTCGGGGACAAAAATCCACCTAAATTGAAAGCAAAGGAGTTGCTCCATTGTAAATTATGAAGATAAACCCATGAGGCTATCAAATAAATCTTTCTTTGGCTTCCAGTAATAATTTAAAATGGGTTAACAAATACATGCTGCATAATCTGCTTTTAATGCATTTACTTTGGAACATGTACGTATCAGAGTATTACATAACTGCAATATATTCACACATGCAATTTCACCCCCAAATGGCCACAGGAAATGTGACAGCTTTTGTTTATTAATGCTTCAAGGTGTTTCTCTGTATTTGTACCCAGCTGTCCTGGCATTAGAAAGAGAATGTTCTAAAAACAGGAGTAAAAACCCAGAGAGCTGCTCTCTGAGGCAGACACAGACAACATTTGATCTGAATTGTTTGCCAAGCATCCTGATGGAGAGGCAGATATCAGGAATGCAAACTGCAGAGGGTGTGGGGCTGCTCAGTCCCTCAGGCTGGGTTCAGGAAGGGCAGAGTTACAGAGAGGAAAGCCAAGAGCTTTAATCAGCTAAGCAGGAGCCACCAGACAGTGAGGGTCCACACTGCTGATCTGTATCAGGGAAAGGCAGGAATCAGGCCCATCTGCCAATGGAAATGCAAGTTAGAGCTTCAGCAGTCCAAGGATATGCAAATAAATGGCTTATATGGATTGCAGAGTATTAAGCATAAAGTTTTGGTTTCATGCAGTTGTTTGAAGGCAATGTGAGACCCCAGAGCTTGGTGCTGGAATTGCAACTTTAATTTCCTTATTTGCTGTTATTTAGTCTGCTCTGAAGTAGTAATGAGAAGAAAAAATGAAAGAAAATGTCATTTGACAGGGACTGTGGTAGGGCTTTCTTCACAGACTTGGAATGGTTTTAATTCATTAAAATCTCCATGTGAGGGGAAGATTATATCTATTCCTCTCTTTTTAAACCAGATTTTCAAAGAAGGATCTAAAATTGAATTTGAGGGTTGTGGTGGGGTTTTTTTCCTTCTTTCATGTGCAATCTAAGAACTCAAATTTTACAGGCCTATTTAACATTTGATCCATAAAATCAGTCCTTTTCTGTGTATATTGGGAACTCCTTAATCTTGGGAAATTTGTAATCTTCTCAGAGCACTGAAGGTCAATCAAATGCTGCAGGTTTCATTCTTCATTTGATTTGATTTATGTATTAGGGTTTGACTCTTAGCCAGAGATATTTTTATTGGCAGTCTGCCAGCCCTACAGTGGAACTGTGTGCAGGTAAATTCCCTTGAGAAGGATGGGTAAATCAGCTCCTGGGAGATGGGCACTGCCTGGCCCCGATGCTGCAGCATGCTTGGGGTCAGTCTGGCTGTCTGACTGCCTAATAACAGTGTGTAATAACATAATTAAATATTCTTTTTAATTGCTGATAAATAAGATTTTTCAAGTTAAGTCTGTTTCATCAGTGACCTCCCTGACTTTAGCCTGAGCTTTCCAGTTCCTGCTTTCCTTATTTTCTCCCCTGTCCTTCTGAGAGGAAGGGATGGTGGCTGGAAGTGTGCAGCCATGGGGGCCAGGGCACCCCAGCAACCCTGCACACTCAGCCTTGGAGATCTGGTCAGGAATCTGCTGCTGGGTCTCAGCCTTCCACTGCAGAGTCTAGCCACGCTGCCATCACTGTGCCACACCAGTGACTTTTCATCTGTTTGGTCAAACTCAAACCAGCCTCCATTTTAAAGGGGAGTTCTTTGTGGATGGTACTGTGAAGAATGTGGTGTTTACACTCACATCATACTGGCAGTAGAGCAGAACAACTTCTGACTGATTTGGCAATAAAGACCTCATTTTTTCTTCACTAAACCTGCCCTAGCAAAATTCACAAGCTGGTGATAGCTATCTCTACAGCAGAAAATATTTATTGACTTTATGGACAATTTAATATACCTTGTCAAGCTTTGTTGTTTAGTTTCTATTGATCCTGAGACACATGGGGCTACTTTTGCTTCCTAAGGGATTAAACTGGCAAGCACTTAGATTTGGGGAAGATGGGTGCAGGAGACTTTGTAGTTCACTTCTGAAAAGCATAAAAATGATGAATATTTCAGAGAGAAATGATAATATTTAACGTAATATGTGAAATTTTTATGTGATTTTTTAAAAATCCTGGATAAATTAAATGAGGCTTTTGGAGATAGTATGAGCTGGATTTTATATTGAGTTTGATAACCTCTGATTCTGCTCTCCATTCTCTTTCTGGTGGAACTTGTAGTGAACTTATTATGTTAAAGTATAATTTTGTAATAATTATTTTTCAAATTGAGCCTTTCCCACTTGATGTTGGGGAGGGAGGGAATGGAGAAAAAATAGCTACTTTCACAAATATAATTTGAATTTCATACTGATGATTTGACCCTTTCTAAGATTTCACTGAGCACTGGGTCTGGTTGAAACTGAGGAGACTACTCATGACTCAGGTATGAAAACAACATTTCATTCCCTGCATTAGGAATTTTCTCTTGCCCATAAGGAAGTTTAGGGAAAAAAAAGAGAAATGGGTTGATAATTTCCGGTGCTATTTTCAGTTTGCTCATCTTTCTGGAGATACCTTAGCAACTGTAGGACATCTGGAAAACTTTGAACTTTGTCTTTATTTTTGAGGCTCTGTTGAACATTAGTTTTGTTATGATGTTCTTGTGTCAGTACTTTGAACTTTCCCAAGTAATGTTGGTATCAGCAGTGACTCTGACTAAGCTATGCCTTTCTAATTAATAATGCATTCTTAATGAAACAAAGAACATATTTCCCCATGTTTTTATAACCTGATGAGTCTAAGACTGAATGAAGTCAATGTCAAGCAGCTCTAAAGCAAAACTCTGTTTTTTAATGTGTTTCAGTGTAGGTTATGCACAAGGAAATAGACATTTATTCTTAAATTTCAGCTACCTTTAATTACTTACTCTATGCATATTCAAATTCAGATTGATGAATGTTGAACCAAAAGCAGACCTAAAATAGTTCATTTAAATTCTCCTAATTCAGAGGCAAACTATTTTTATAACTTTGGGGTTTTTTTTCTTTTTTTTTTTTTTTTTTTTTTTTTTCCTTTGCTAAGGAAATGTCCAGTGTTTATTTATCCAACTCCCTCCACATGTCCCACTGTCATTGTTCCCAGTGATCCCTGCAGGGATAAGTGGTCTCTGACCCTCACCAGGGTGAGCTGCAGGAGCCTTGCAGCCGTGCCTGTGATTTCTCCCAGTGGCAGAACAACTGCAACAGCACAGGGACATTTTGTTAAAATCTCCTATTGTTCCCAACAGGTTATTATACAGGCAGAATAAAATGCTTTCTTAAGGACCAACCACATTTTTTGTCTGCCTGAAAGGTCATATTTGTTTGGGTTTTTTTCTCTTATTTAGGTGAGAGATGAAAAAATGAAGAGGAAACTCAGAGGAAATGCTGAAACTACCAGCTGCAGTACTTTGGTGTGAGTGTCCCTATTTACACCTTGAACTTGCTATTAGAGACTTTTGAACTATATTTAAAAGGTATTTTGGTAGGTGGTGGCTGCTGACTATCTGCATTTCTTCTTCCTTTTGTTTTCTGTGCTCATTTGGTATCACTGCTGAATGTCACCAATAAGGAAACTGATGAGGAAGAGTTGAGGAACCAGCTTTGAAATTGTCAAGCTGATCTGTAGGGTTTTTTTCCTATTAGATTTGTGAAAATGGGTACATCACCAAAGTTAACACTCTTGAGAAAATAGCAAGATTGTCCTCCTTGCAGTGAGGGATCTGTATTTTAACAGAGGTGTTTGATGGTGCTGTAAAGGAGCAAGATGCAGAGTAAGTCACAGAGAAGTCATTTAAGCTGGGAGTAAACACGGTTGATTCCTAGAAATAAAATAACTAAGTTTTGTTTTGTAGGAAAATGAAATTTAATCCCATTTTGAAGGTCAATAGGATAAATACAAAGAACTAAATACATATAAAAACCTCAGAATGACAGGACTGGGCCTCACCAGACTGATGTCTGCCATAGCCCAGCAGCCCCTGGATGTCTTTGCCTGCCTGAACTCAGCCCTTGCCTGGGCCCCGGGGTGGGCTGCTCTGGGTACCTCTCACAGCATTCCAGGGATGATCCTGCTCCTTCCCTGGTGCCCCAGGGCCCTGCAGGCACCTTCTGGGGCCACCCAGACACCTCCCAGGGCCTTTAGCACCCTCCCCCCAGCACAGTGCAGACAGGGATGGACTCCAAGCTTCCTTGGAAGGAGGAGGCACGAGAACATTGCCCACCATCTTCTCTGCAGCTGCTCTCCATGCTCGTGCAGCCCCTGCTGGGGCACTCAGGCTCTCCATTCCAGGCAGGCTGGAGCTCCTGTGCAAACCCAGCACTTGCCGGGTCCCCTCTCAGATGGAATGTCAAGGAAAGGACACAACACTGCGTGAAAAAAATGAACTTTATTCTTGACTACTTGAACTTGACTACTCACAAAATCTACAATACAGGGTGACTACAAGACTACGGGGTGAGAAACTTATGCCTAAAATACTTAAACTTTGAGAAAGGGAACACCAAGGGAAATGTCAACTTCTTGTGGAAAAGGAGTCGGGGAATGCTATGACTGAGGATGGGATGTCTCTAACTCCTGAGATGGGGATGTCGCAGTGCCCGGGCTGGGCGCTGGTCACACATCCCCGCAGGGCTCTGCACCGCGCTGGGGCTGGAGGTCAGCGCTGAGGGAGGCCGGGATCCTCCTCTCTCACCCGGCCCTGGTGCTGAGGGAGGCCGGGATCTCCTCCTCTCTCACCGGGCCCTGGTGCTGAGGGAGGCCGGGATCTCCTCCTCTCTCACCGGGCCCTGGTGCTGAGGGAGGCCGGGATCCTCCTCTCTCCCGGTACTGAGGGGGCCGGAGTCTCCTCCTCTTTCACCCGGCCCTGGTCTGCCGAGGCCGCCTCCTCCTCTTTCACGGGCCCTGGTGCTGAGGGAGGCGGATCTCCTCCTCTCTCACTGGAGCAGGATCTTCTCACCCCGGCAGCCTCCCGGCCCTGGCAGCAGCAGCAGCCGGGGCCCTGCCGGGCCTCAGCAGCTGGAGCAGCTTCCTGGGGCAAAGCACCCCGGATCCCCAGCAAGAGGGCCCTGCCGGGCCGGGCCGAGGCCTCCTGCAAGAGAGGGATCCCGATGGGAGGCTGGGCTGCCAGGGCCTCTGCAGAGGCTGCAGCCTGAGCAGAGCTCCGGCCGCCCCTGCCCGGTGCTGTCCCTGGGCTCAGCCTTAGGCCCCGTTCCTGCCCTCTGCCACGGGGCCTTGGCCAAGGGGCTGCCCAGGAGGCCCAGCAGCCTCGGGGTCTGCCCTGTCCTGCCCCCCTCCCTCACCTCTCTCCAGCGTCTCCAGAGCCTTCTGCCAAGGTAGCATCCCAGGACAATGCCCATGATCAGCAGCTCCACCAGGAAGCACGTCCAGGACACCAGCGCCAGGTCCACCCACGGGGCAGCCTCAGGGTCCATGTCCTGCAGCTCCAGCTCCTCAGGAAGCAGACCCGAGGTGCCCATGTCCCGCTCAGGACGGCTGGAAGGATTGAGTGGATGGACTAGGAGCATCAGCAGGTACACCTGCAGTATCCAGGAGGAGCCCTGGCCGGCCATGGTGCTCTGCACGAGGAGCTGCCACCACCACGTGAGCTCTGGACGTCACTTCACAGCAAGGTCTGCCCGGGCTCGGGGCACGGAATGGCTGGGGACAGTTGGCAGCCACCGTGCTGTCCCCAGAGGCTGTGATGTCATAAACCATGGAATGCACTGGCTTGGAAGAGCCCTGTGAGGTCAAGTTCAGCCCATGGCCACCTGCGACCCATGGCCCCATGGCCAGCACACTGGAGCCCGGAGTGCTGCTGCCAGGCTTCCCTTGAACACCTCCCACAATGGTGACTCCAGCAGCGCCCCCAGGGCAGAGCATTCCCAAATCTAATGCCCCTTTCTGGGCCAAAGTTCTCCCTAATGTCCAGTGTAGACCTCCCTTGGCACAGCTGCAAACCCTTGTTGGCATCTGCTCTCTGGTGTCCTCGCCCATCTCTGGGAAGGCTGGCGCTGCCGTGTTGGTTACTCACTGGGTGTGGAGAAGAGGCTGTGCCAGTGAGAACTGCTCAGCTTTTAGCCACTCCAAGGAGCACTGGGTTGTGCCTGCAGTGGAAAGGAACATTCGTGCATGTTGCCATTTCTTACAGATTTTACCCCAGATTTTCATGAACAGCTGTGCTAGTGAAAGCAAGTCTGTTTTCATGAGTATTTGAAGGGTAATAGAACACCATGTGTAAGAGTCTGTCCGAAAATATCTCCATTTTTTCTGCCTCTCGATTGTCTTTCCATGAGAACATCGCGACCTCTGGACCAGTGGGGAGGAAAATCATGTGCCTCTCAGTCCACTGTTTGCCGCAGGTACTGTTTGACGTCACACTGGACTCAGAAGGAACGTCGTGCCCTTTTCTAAACAATGGACTGGACTTTTTCTCTCCGCTTCTTGTCCTGGCTGGCTTGAGTTCTGGGAGGGTCCCTCCTAAGAAGACCCCCCCTCGCCTGCCTCCCACCACCGTGACAGACAAACAGAAGTGCAGGCCTCCTCACCAAGGGGTTGAAAACATGATGCCGTGCAAGGAACCCCCCTCGCACCCCCTTTTCTAGAGACCAGGGACTGAAAACCCCCTCCCAACTCGGGGGTGTGCAGTGAGATCAGGGGGAAGAAGTTGCCCAACGTGACAGGCGCAACCGTTGAACTATGAAAACAATGGCTTTTGCTAAGAACATAAATTACCTGTTACTAACATAGATTACCTGTTACATCTATTCCCTATTGTATTTGTTTTTTCCCTCACAATTTTCAGTAATAAAAACCCCTGAGTTAGCTGGAAATTCGGAGATCTCCCCGGGACATGACCTGAACTTTGACAAGCGGCGGGTCCCTCACAACAACCACGTCTCGGTAGCTATAACCCTTCCCAAACCTATATCCCCTTTTTCCTCCCCCTTTTCCTTATTTTCTCCTTTCTTTACCCAGGCCCCTTCAACACCCTTTTTCTGTTGTGATTCAATAAATTCAACGTGGTTGATTTTTGAATACTGCAAACCCTCTGTGCCTGTAGTGGTTTATTTTGCACCTTAAAATCACCGCGTAACTTGTTAACTTGGATGGATCGTGACACCATGTCATCTCAGGAAAATTCTGCTGGTTTCGTTTTACTGAGGTTTTGAGATGAGCTGCAAATCCTGAAAATTTTCTCCTTGGGGAGGTAGTAATTTCACAGTTTAGGTTGTAAACAAGAGCCATTGTCTTCTTGGCCCAGCAGTCACAACCTGCAGGCAAACATCTCGCTTTGGTCAGCTTGCCTCCCCCACACACCTCCCCCAGGCTGGGGGTTTCAGTCCCAATCCTTGGAAGGAGCAGAGGGGCCTTTTCACATGGGGGTTCCATGTCTCAGTCCTTGATGGAGAGGCTCCTTACATCTCAGTCTGTCTGTCACAGTGGTTGTAAAACAGGTGAGGGTCTTCTGTGGGGGGACCACCCAGAAATCGGGAGAAGTCCAGCCAGGCCAAGAGGTGGGACAGCTCCCAAAGCTGTTGTTGCAAAAAGGGCACAGTGCCCCCTTCTCACTGGGGTCAGTGTAGCATACAGCAAACAACACCTGTGAAAACAATGGCTTAGCAATGCTCTCAGGTCTCAGGCACATGACTTTCTCCTTTGGAGCCAGAGATTTAAGACAGGGGGGGGGTCTTCTCTTCAGTGGTCCCCAGTGACGATCATGAGGCAGATGAGAGAAAATTCAGACAGACTCTCACACGATCCCGTGACTCACGATTGTCTTGAGGGATCTTCATCATCAGAACTCTGGAGTGTTGCTGATGAGTCTTCAGAACTCGCCGCACTTTGGTAGTATAACCTGGAAAAACAGGGACAACAGAAAGAGAGGAAAAAAGAGAGAGAGAAGGAAAAGAAAGGAAAAGGAGGGGGAAAAGGGAAACAATAAACAAACCTAATTAATATTGGTTATCATAACAATTTTCACAAATGGTTGATTAATTAAAACCATGTTACTTTTATAACAATTTTCATGGTTAAAACAAGTCACAAATAATCAAAAGCAAAAGCAATCAACACATCAAAATACAAGCATTAACTTTAAAAATTGATTTTCTAAACCAATTCACTAAAAATCAAATGTAATTCCCACAAAATCGTAAATGGAAATTAAGGATTATTTCAAAACACATATGCTTCATTCATAATTGCCTTGTGTCAAAGTCTTTGGGATGTCCACAGTGTAGAGGCCATCAGCCAAGTTGTGTGCATTAACTATAGACGTCAATCTCCTCAGCCGTTTCATCATCCTCCAATTCATAACGAATGGGACAGCTGATAAAATAAAACCAAACAGAATTAGAATCAAAAGGATAACAATGGGATGACACACACTGTTCAGGACACTCTTGGCAGTAGGAGACCACCAAAAAGAGTATCCCACCACCTGTGCTCAGCATCTTTCTTCACCCTTTCCATGGCACGGTGCATCTGTCTCACATTGTGATGAACAGTCACCAGGGTTTTCTGTCCCTTTTTCTTAATCTTCTCAAGGATTTCAACTAAGTCTCGATGGAGCAGCAGCTGTCTTACCAAAGTGAGATTCATCCCAATAGGAGTAGGCATCAGTTTGTGAATCAGTGTGTGGTTAGATTGCAATAGGTAGAGAGAGGGAACTGGAGCTTCATAAGAGAAATCACATCCTGCAATCTTGGTAAAGTTACAAGCACAGAAATTTGAATGATTTTTAGTATCTACTACAACATTCTCTATGAATACAAAATCACAATCAGTTCTGAAGCATGCACATCTATTGCCTATATATATAAGGACTGTTTCAGAAGTCTCATTAGGACAAATTTCAAAATGACAGATATTTTGCTCTGTGTCTAAACAAATGTCTTGAGCTATGATTGCATTGCTTTCACAGATGAACCCTTGTTGTTCTTGGACAATACAAGATTCCAAATAAACAGTTTGCCATTTTTATCAATTTGATAGGCCCATTCTCTATGTTCAGAAAGATAGAGAACAGCTCCGTTGTAATTCAGTTCTAATGCTATAACAGGGAAAACTCAAATGCTCTGAGGCATTGTGTATGGTTAACACAAAAGCTGTGGCTGTATTTGTAATGGGGTCATAGGTAAAATTCACCAAGTTCCACCAGGATTGGAATTCTCTTTCAAAGTCAGTGGCACTGTCCCAAATTATTTTCCAAATTTCAGTGGGAAAAGTGCCTTCTTCACCTTCTCTTATAATTGAGGCAGCAACTGACGGCATCCACAATTGTGCCTGGATACAGCTGAGAGCCAAAGAAACATTGTTTTGTGTAGCACCGAGTGCATCAGTTACCAATTTGTGATCATTTACATTTACTTGCTCCCAATTTTGTAATATGTTTGATAGCAACCACTGATTCTCAATGTCAATAAGGATGACTGCAGTGGTTGCTGTAATTTGGTCAAATCTCTAGTTGTGACAGCCAATTTATTCAAATTCAATTAATTTACATGTTATGTGTAATATCATCACCTGGTGTTACCATAAAGGGAAGGAAAACATTATTTCTGTTGTCCATCGCTAGTGTTATCATGGTTTATCAGGTCTTCATGTCCCTCGGAGTTCTTCTGTAAAAGTAAACACAACAGACTCTGTCACAGAGAGGCAGGAAAAGTTAGAATGATGGAATTGTCAGAGAGGTTTTGAACACCAGTGGTGCTTCCCCAACAGTAGGGGGGAATCCACCAAAACAGGTTGTCCAGGGTAGTGTGCTGGGTTCTTGAAATCATCTGGTCCCTGTAGTGAAGGAATTATGCCTGGAGCTGTTGGGCAAAAAGCAGTGATTTTGGAACACCCATTTACCCCCCATCTATAGTAAGGGGTGTGAGAAGTCCATTCAATCTTTTCACCTTTTGCCCAATCCTGCACACCTTTGACAGTAGAGTGAGAAACATTATCAGATTGAATTTCCTGTGGTTTTAGGAAAATTCCAAACCATCCCTGCAATGCTTTAACAGTATTATCTCCGGTAGCTCTTTTAAAAACATAGGCTGGGAC
Source organism: Emberiza elegans (assembly GCA_024865655.1). Classification (NCBI taxonomy): domain Eukaryota; kingdom Metazoa; phylum Chordata; class Aves; order Passeriformes; family Fringillidae; genus Emberiza; species Emberiza elegans. The sequence continues at coordinate 17,846 of JALJVW010000137.1, read as the reverse complement.
CAACCCAAATATAAACACAGCATAGGACTTGGTGTAAATACAGACAAGAAAAGAATTTTGTCCCTCACGCTGGAAAATACTCCATGAAGTTCACAGTTCCTCAACCTGAGCACTGCCTTCTCCCTCTCTGTTAGCAGAAGCAGAGGAGAAAGGAGGGGTTGCTTTAATCACAGAGGCAAGTTTGTCTTGGCTGCTCTCCAAGCAATACAAGTTTCTTGTATTGCTAAGATTTTTTCCACTTCTATGAGAGCTAAGCTAACCACAAACAATCCTTTTTCCCAGGTAGTGTATCTTTTCTCAGCATCTTTGAAACCACAGGAATAGAAACCAACAGGCCTTGTTGGACCCTCAGGACCCCTTCTGCCAAATGTGCACTGACAGTCCTGAGGAGGCAAATCCCCATTCCACCTGAAAGGGATCTGTGGGATGGACAGGATCCAGTGCTTGGTGAGCTGTTGCTTCAAAAATCAGCAATTGCACTGCTTCCTCCTGAGAAGGAGTCCAATCCCATTTCACCCTTTGCTCAGAAAGTCATAAAGGGAAAAAAATGGGTCATTCTGGTTACTAAGAAATCTATCTGGTGTTTCTACAGGAGATATAGCTACTGTGGTTTTTTTGAAGGAGAATTGCTGTAAGTTTAGGTGTTCTGAAAGCCCTAGAATTAAAGGGGTCATAATTTCAGGCTTTACAGGTGATTGCATTGGTAACTCATAGCTTGTAGTTGATTTTCTTTCATGCATCATTTGCAAGCAAGCAGCTTTGTGAATGTTTTCCAGGGGTTGGCCAGGGCTACCAGCAATGATTAAAAAGGTCTCCCCTTTCCAAGGGTTGAGCCCCCCTGCCCAATGAGCTGCACACTGAGTTAGGGACCATGGGATGCGTCTGTCTCCCGTTGTTAAGAACACCCCATGTCCCCAGCACCCACCGGCTTCTTGTTCTGACAAAAGAACCTGATCTCCCAGTGAGAGAGACTTGACATTTGTGTTCTGTTTCAGATTTGTGGGGGAGAAGCCCGTACTGCTTTGCAGTTTTGTTAATTCAGTAGCAGTGTACTGGGATTTCTTTGGTGGTTACGTGCAGGTCAAGATCCTCATTATTGATATAGCTGCATTCTGTTTTAATTAGAGGTTTCATGCTATTGTAACAACAGTGTTCCCCACAATTTTTCATCAGAGCTAATGCTGTTTGAGGGTAATTTTGATTAAAGTGAGGAGTTTCCTTCTTCTCTGCCTCTTTTGAGGAATCAGTGTTCTGTGAATTTTTAACATGCTCCTCTCTCAAGGCAGCCTGTAATAAATTATTTTAATTTCTTTCTTCATCTAATTGTTTTTGCAAAACTTCAACTGGGTTTTGAAGGGAGTCTATTGTAGCATTTTCCTCACTTCTTCACCTAAAGTGAGTTTCTATGGCTGCTGTGAGGCAGGCTCCCAAGACTGAGCAGAGGATGGTTTTATTTTTGCCCAGGTTTGATGTTTCCTGTTGCAAAAGAACATATTCTATCAATAACATTTTCTAAATTAAACCAATTGCAGTTTGCCCATTCTTCTCCTCCTGGAGAAGGTGTGGCATTGTATTTAGCAAGCAGAGCATAAAATTCAGCTTTACCTTTTTGCACTGAGGTTTTTGAGTCATTTTGTGAAGGGACCAAAACCACGACAGGGAGGTGCTAAATTAAGTTACACAATCTCACAGCCTTTGCTGTGTTCCCTTCACTTCCCTGGGTGGGTGAAGAGACAGAATCTGCCTGGGAGGCCCTGTTAGCTTCTTCAAGTTGCCCCTTCCTTCCCAGACTGTGCAGATGCACACAAACACAACAGAAACAGTTCCCCAAGTCCCCAGTGTCACAGCAGAGCTCCTTGCTGGAGCCTCCCCGTGCCATTCTTTTTCTCAATCTCATTGGAGTTAGGAACAAGAATTCTGTTGTCCATGGAGCTGGCACCTTTTTAATTCCAGAATAATGCCCCGAGGCCCTTTGCTGTTCAGCTTTACCATGTGTCAACAAACTTGGGGGGCCTTTCCCTCTGGCTATATCAATAATTGTGCTACCCTGTCACAGGGTTGACTAATCCAATCCTGGTCACTATTGTTTAACAGAATTACTGTAATTTCTCCTTGATATTCTGCATCAATTCCTCCTGCCATGACATGAACACTTTGCAAAGGCCAAGCTCCAAGGGAGCAGCTACCAAAGCAAAGTGTCCTGGAGGAATCTGAATTCCTGTTTCAGTATTGATAGCTCTCATTTGCTTTGAATTTATCCCAATTAATTCCAATGCATGAAGGCCCAGCCCTGCAGCCTCTGGGCTGGCCCTGCCAGGGGCCATCCCAGCCAGAACAATTTCCCAGGCAGTCCAAGTCTCACTGCCCATGGTTGGATTTGCAAACTGGGGCAGCCGTGCACAGCCAGGGGTTTCCATTTCCCCCGTGGGCCATTGTTAAGGGCATGGAGCACATCTGGGAGATGGGTTCTCCATGGGCAAAGGTTCCCATCTCCTCATTTTTTTCAACTGCTCTTTTCACAACCTCTTCACACTTTCAACAATCCTGCAGCTTGTGCATAGTCTGGTACATGAAAAACCCCTAGTGTTACATGTATTTTTCTGAGCAGCCAATGCAAACCCTGTAAAATCAGTATTTCCTCCCTTCCTATTTTTTCATTGTTATTTTCTCATAAATTTCACATCATTATTATTTTTATATATTTAGTATACATATATGATAATTATACTATATAGACAGATATAGATATTATGATATACATATAGACAGATAGATACAGACATATATATATAAATATATATAAAACATATATATAAAGGTCTTATTATTCTATAAATACATATATTGTTATTTATTATATTTTCACTTGCACAAATGCATCTGAGCTCAAGATTAAAACCTTCTTCTGTTGCTCCATGTGGGAGCATTCCAACAATCATTGTTCCTTCTGAAGGTGCTGTTTCCAATGGACTCTTAACAAATTCATCTTTGTCTGCCCAAACCCACAAGTTCTTTTCCTTTTCCATGTGCAATTTTTGGATGCATTTGAAGCCATCCAGGGTGCAGCTTCTTTTACCCGACTGCCCCACTGCTCCCACAGGGGCTCCCACCTCAGCCCACTCCAGAGCCAGGGAACTCCAGGGAAGGGCTTCCCAGCTGGGAATTTCTGATGGGACTGATTCCTCACATTTCCATTGAACAAGTGACATTTGGTTGGGATCTGGCCAGACTGGGCCAGTTTTGTTTGACCAGTGGGCAAAGTCAGCACCAAAGACACAGACTCCAACTGAAGGAATCAGTGTCATTTCCTGCAGTTCAGAGCAGCAAAGAATCCCAAAAGGAGCAGCTCAGCAATGCACCCAATCATCCCCACCAAAGATTGCCTGCAGTGATTAAGAAAGATCCAGCAGCATTTACCCTCAGCCTTTACCATCCCCCAGATCCACACAGCAGCTGGGGAAGCTGTCACAGCCAAGGGCTGCAGAGCCACTCCTGGGCACTGGGAATTCCTGCAGGTGCCTCCAGCCCCAGGTGAGGCTCCAACCCCGCTGGGAGAGGGCCCAGCTCTGACAGTGCTGAATGAACAAACTGACAGCACTGCTAGTGTGGCAACATCTGGTTTCATCCTCCTCTTGGGGCCCTCCCAAAGCCTGGCCAGGGCCCCAGGAGGAACCAAGGAGCTGACTTTGATCCTTCAGCCCCAAACAAGGCCAGATGTCAGATTTCATGGCCTTGTCTGGCTTCTAAATACACAAAGGTCAATACATGTTTCACTAAGGAGTGCATACATCTATCACAGTGCTAATGACCATGCCTATTTCATTAGGGAGCAGATACAAAGATAACCTTTGCTTGGAAGGTTCATCCAGAGGCCACCTTGGCTCAGGGCCTGCTGTCCAGGCCTCACTCAGGGCTGGTGTCCAGGCCTTGGCACTTCAGGGACGTGGTTTAGTGCTGGGCTTGGCACTGCTGGGTGACCGGCTGCACTGGGTGAGCTCAGAGGGCTTTTTCCAACAGAAAGGATTCTATAATTCCATTATTCCATCTGCTGAATTCAGCTAGGTCCATGTTAGCAGCATTACTTTGCTCAGAAAGTCTCCTCTTGCCCAGCTCCTGTGGCCTGAGGCTTCAGCTCCTTCAGCTCCTGGTGCTGAGCTGCTCATGCTGAACGAGACGACTCGGAGAGAAGAACACAGTCCATCCAATTCCTTCTGGGACACGGACAGGGGAGGCTGTGCAAACAGGAGCATTGTTTGCTGTGGCCTCCTCTCTGCCCTTCTTCAGGCCTTTCAGCACTTTGAACCAGCCAAGAGCTTTCTCCAAGAGTGCAATGGAGCAGCTGTTCCTGCTCCTGGCTCTGGCTCTCTCCAGTCTCTGCCCTTGCCTGGTTCTGTCCCTCGTGCTGTGCCTCTGTTCCCCAGGGCTCGCTGGCTGCTGCCCAGGACTGTGGCACTGGCACAGATCCAGTGCTCCAGACCCTCCTTTCTGTGCCCTTGGAGCTGCCTGGGCACAGCAGCCTTTTCCATCTGGAAGCTCCCCATGGACAGGGAGTGCCCAGCTCCGTTCCTTGCACAGCCTCCAGGAGCCCAGGGCTGCCATCTCAAGTCCCTGCTGGCACTGGGGGCCCCAGGTGCCTCAGGCTGCTGTGACACCGCTGCACACGGCAGGGAAGAGGGGCAGGGGCTGTGCTCAAAGTCAGCTCCATGTGCTGCTGCTGCTGCTGCTGCTGTGGGGTCATTTGTGCAGGCCTGGCCCAGAGTCAGGGATCAGATCCTGCCAGTCTCTTCCAGCCCTGGCTGCTCAGAGGTTGGGCCTTGGAGCCTCAGGTGGCCAAAGGCAGCTGCTGCTGGTCCCTCTGTGTGCCTGAGTTCAGCAGTGCTGCTCCATCAGTCTGTGCCCAGCAACGGGGAAAAGCCTCAGCCCTGCAGGGCCAGGAGCTGCCGGGCTCTGCCTGAGCAGCTCAGCCAGCAGGAAGGGAGCTGCTCCACACAGGAACCAGGAGCAAAGGACATTCCTTTTATAGGACATGTCTTCTATTTAAAGGAAAAAAAAAAAAAAAAAAAAAAAAAAATAGGTCAATTGTAAAAGATAATAAAATCCAAGTGTTAGTGAAAAAAAATAACATAATGTTAGTAAAAAAAAACCATAAATGCCAAGTTACATTCTTTGCATTAAGAGGTAAATGATCTTTTTAAAAAGAGAACTCAGTTATTTACATTGTAAATGTGCTGATGGCATGGATCCATCTTACTGACCTCAGCAGCCTTTTAAAAGATTTTGGGCTTTGTTTCCAACATTGGTATTTGAAATTGTGCTCGAAGCAAGAGGAAATTGCTTTGTGCCCTTCCAGCTCCAAGCAGGACTGGGAATGGAAACTCTGTCAAAGCCCAAATCCTTTAGAAGATGACCTTCCTTCTCAGCCTGGCAATGAGCTGCACATTCCCTTTGAAACTGTCAGGGATTTCTTAGAGACACAAAGTCCCACTTAGGGCTTTTTGCTCTGGTTTGGCAGTGCAGAAGGGCAATTCTCCATCCAGCAGCTCCAGCCTGCACTGCCTCAGGAACACGGCCCACTCGCCAGCTTTGGCCCACTCAGGCACTTCTAGAGGAGGAACAAAGTGCAATTGCACAATTCCAGCCAATCAAGAAGGAAGAATGGCACAGACAAAACACCCTGTGCAGATCCAGGCATTCAGCTGGGACTGTGGAGAGTTTGGGTCCTTGCCAATTGGATGTGTGTCCCCAGCTGCAATCTCTGGGCCTGCAGCAGAGTCTCACTCACCTGCCAAAGCAGAAAGCTCAGGCGCTGTGCTCACAACGGGCTCGTCTGATGCAAAGCTGTCAGAGCAATGTGAGGGCAGAGCCAGCCCAGCTGGGCCCAGGGCTGAGCCCAGCAGAGCCCTGGCAGAGCCCAGAGCAGCCTCAGCACGCACAGAGAGCCCGGCTGCAAGGAGAGAAAGCAGAAAGTGCCCGTCAGCTGAGGGCTCCTGTCCCCCCATGCCAAGGCCTGCGGTGCCCAGGCCATGCTGGCTGTGCCCAGAGCTGTGCCCAGAGCTGCCCATCCCTGCTGCCTTTGGCAGCAGAGCAGGAGGGCAGCACATGTGCCCAGCCTGCAGCCAGCCACGGCACATCCAGCCCTCAGCAGCTGCCCAGAGCCAAAAAGCAGCTGGGCAGCCGACTGAAGAATTCATTGCATCTGCCCCAGCAAAGGGGGAACCTTTGGTGCCCAGCCAGGCCATGCCATGCCCAGATCTGGGAGCATCCCCCTGCCTGTGGACTCACCTGCAAATTGGGCCTGGAGCCTGGCTTTGAAGAAGGTGTCAGAATCCAAGTCCATCATCTTCAGCTGGCCAGGCTGAGGAAGAGATTGTCATCCTTGAGGTTGTCCTTGGTGTCTCCAGCAGCAGCCCCAGCTGGTACAGCTTCTCCAGGGGCTCCTTCTCCTTCCCTAGGGCCAGACCAGGCTGTCAGGGCTCTGCCAGGGCCCCAGCCATCCATGAACCAGACAAACAAAACCAGGGGGATGGTGGCCACCAGTGCTTGCCACACCAGGTCTGCAGCTCAGCTCCAGCCCAAGGGCTGTGTGTTCCCCTCTGCTGACCCCTGCTCAGAGCTACAGGCAGGACAAAACCACCCTGGTTTGCTTTGCCACTGAGTGCCCAGAGATGTGTGGAGCTCGTACCTGCCAGGCCCCTGGATCCAACTGTGCACGTGGATCTCTCCCATCTTCTAGGGCAGAGGAACACCCTGCACCCAAGGATGACAGAAAAGCTCTTCTAAGGATGGCCTGTCTGAGGGTTGCATGGACAAACACCTCTTAATGATATCCCGGCACTCTGGAGAGAGAAAGCAGAAATCACCAGTCAGTTGGAGAAGTTGCCCCCTGTTCCCATGCCCAGGCCATGCTGGGTGTGCCCAGAGCTGGGCCTAAACTTCCCCATGGATGCTCTGTTTGGAGGAGAGCATGAGAGCAGGACATGTGCCACCTCCTCAGCAGCTGCCAGAGCAGGATGCCCACGAGCCCGCTGCTGTCTCCCAGCACTGCGATTCCCCCATGCCCAGAGATGAGGATCTACCTTCAGAGAGCTGATGTGGCAGCCAGAGCTGGCCCCAGCTGAGGCTCTGGCCCCTCCTGAAAGGGTGCTCCCCACAGACCACCAGCTGGTGCAGCAGGATGCCCAGGGACCAGATCGTTGCTGCCTCGCCGTGGTACCACCCAAAGTTGTTCCATTCTGGGGGGCTGTATGACCGGGTTCCTATGGAATACAGACAGAGCTCAGCAGGGGGATGCTGCTGCTCCCAGAGCCTGGCCCCAGCATCCCTGGGCCTGCGGGGGCTGCATCAGTGGCACACGGGGTGACCGCTGCCCTCTCGCCAGCACCTGGGACTTGTGCACAAACTTAGGGTTGGAAAAGAAGCCACTGGTGTCAGAAGAGGGCAGCGGAAGCCCTGGCTAGGCCTGACCATGACATGCAAAGGAAAAACCCCCTCTGTGCTGGGGAAAAAACATGCCCTTATTCTCCCTGCCTGCATTGCCCCAAAAATAATATAAAGCCAAAGCAAACAGGGCAAGTGGAGCAGTCCAAGCCCTTCCTTTCGCCTGCACACCAAACCAGCTGGGGCACAGGTTCCACCCCCCTCTCTGCTGCCCCCACCCACGGGGGTTTTGGTCGGGCTGGCTGCCCCAGCCCAGCCCCAGTCCTGGGCAGAGTGGCTGGCAAAGGCTGCCAGCAGGGCTGGAAGATGGCTCCCCACCCAGCCCCGCTCTAAAGCAACACAGCTGAAGACTCAGTCCCTCAGTCCCCTGACTGGCAGCAAAAGGGAGAATCCCCGCTGGCACAGCCAGCTTGGGCTGAGATGTTGGGCCATGAGATGCTGGGACCAGGAGCACACCTCTGCATAGGCTCACCTGCAAAGTGAGTGTAGGCTGTCTCTTGCAGGTAGGTGCCACAGCCAAAGTCAATCAATTTGGCCTGCCCGGTGGCCAGGTCAACCAGGATGTTCCCTGGTTTGATGTCCCTGTGCAGGACCCCGCAGCTGGTGCAGTGCCGCACGGCCTCCAGCACCTGGCGGAACAGCGCCCGCGCCTCCTCCTCGGGCAGGAACTGCCGTGCCCCAATGAAATGCTGCAGGTCCTGACACCGCTCTGGCCGCTCCAGCACCATAACGATGTATTCAGGGAGCTCGGCCCACTCCAGCAGCTGGATGACACCAGGGAAGCCAGTGGACACCTTGGCCAGCAGCACGATCTCCAGGGGTGCTCTGGTGCCGTCGGGCTGCGGGAGGAGCGCGGTGCCGTCAGTGGGGCTGAGGCTGTGCCGGGGCTCGGGGAGCCCTCAGCCAGCCCGGGATGCTCTGCGCCCTGCGCTGGGCCCACGCCCGCTCCCCCTCGAGGCGCCCTGGCGGCTTCCACCCTGCCGGGCCCCGGCTCCTCCCGCCCGGCACGGCCCGGCTGCTGCCGCTGGCCCCGCTCACTCACCAGCTCGCCCCAGTGCCGGACGCGGTTCCGTGGAACACGTTTGATGGCCACCTGCAAGCCAAGGGCAGCAGCAGGCTCAGCTCGCCGCCCGCTCTGCCCAGCCCCAGCCCCCTCCTCCTCCTCCGCCCGCTCTGCCCAGCCCCATTCTCCTCCTCCTCCTCCGCCCGCTCTGCCCAGCCCCATCCTCCTCCTCCTCCTCCTCCTCCTCCCCTCCTCCCCCTCCTCCCGCCGCCGGCCCCGCCGCTCACCGGGGCGCCGTCCGAGAGCCGCGTGGCCGCGAAGACGATGCCGAAGCCGCCGCGCCCCAGCACCGAGCCCAGCTGGTACCGCTCCTTCAGGCCCTGCTGTGCCTCTCCTGCGGGCGAGACGCGGCTGTCAGCGCTCGGCCCGGGGCCAGCACCGGCCCCCGAGCGCCCCTCACCCGCCCCGGGCCGGCCATGCCCAGGCGTTCGCTCCCGGGAACGCGGCACGGGAGGCTCGGGGCCGGCGGCCGCGCTGCCGAGCGGCGGAGCTCGGGCCGGGGAAGCCGCAGCGGAGGCGGCGGGAGCGGCCGCGCCGCCTGTGTCCTCCGCGGGCCCCGGGAGGAGCCGGGGCCGGGGTCGGGGTCGGGGCCGGGGTCGGGACTGGACCCTGCGTCGGGTCCGGGGCCGGGCTCGGGCCAGGCGGAGCCGAAGGGCGGCGATGCCGCCCCCGCACCAGACACTGATGCCCGCCCAGCAGCGCCACCGCCAGTACGGCCAGAGCCGGGCGGAGGCGAGACCGCGGCGGGACGGCCGGGGCCGGGCACGGGACAGCCCCGCCCGGGGCCGGGGGCGGGCCGGGGGCATGGCCCGGCCCGGCAGGGGAGAGGGAGGCGGGGAGAGGAGAGGGACGCCGGGCAAGGGACCCCGAGAGAAGGGTGCCCGACAGCGGGAAAGGGAGAGAAAGAGACAGAAAAAGAGTGCTCTAAAATATCTGTTTTGCTGCCGCTGCTGCTGCCGCTGCTGCTGCCACCGCTGCTGCTGCCGCCGCTGCTGCTGCCGCCGCTGCCGCCGCTGCAACTGAAGCACCGGGGCCGTTCGTCCCCGTGTCCGTTCCCCGCTCACCCCACGAGCCCCACGTTCGAGCCCCGCGCGCCCCGGGGACGGCCCCTTCGTCTGTCCAAACACGGGAACTTTGCAGCGCTGAGCCCAGATGCAGAGCCCTGACTCCTGCACACGGGCACAGCAATCCCCTCGCTTGCTGCTGTGCATTGGCCTTGCTGAGGGCAAACACTGTCGGGAAACCTTCCCTTGGGGTAGGATTCCTACCTGACCCCAGCACTGCACTTATATCTCCAGTGTTGCCTTCCAGTAAAAGCAGGGGAAGGAAAACTGTGTGGGGCTCATGGTATTTTCAAGTGTCTAAAAATGACTAAGTCACCGAGCTTAGAGGTGGGGTGCATCTGGAATTACTGGGATGGAGAAGTAGTGCAACACGGAAAAGGGGAGCATAGAAATAAATAGAGGAAAACATCTTGGATTGTTTCTTTCATTTTCATTTCACTTCTGGAAAGCTGTTTCAGTTTTCCAGGAGTTCTCTCCTGTCTGCTCTTCGCAAGAATCTCTCATGGAGAACAAGGTTTAGCCTCTGTCACAAGATTTGCCACCAGCTGCAGCTTCTCTTGGCTTTCCACACTGCACCGTGTGTGTGGCAGGACTTTTGCAGCATAGCAGGACAAATGTTTGGAGAACTTTACATGTCCTTTCTTTTCCTGCTGGGCTGGGGAGTTGAGCCACTGCTGAAGTTTTCATTGTGACTGTTTGTGCTGGTTTCGGGCAAATTTTGGGAGGAAACCTCCAAAAGGGGTCTGTCTAGAAAGCAAGTTCAAGTGGCCCCTTCCCATACTAGTTCAGGAAAAGACTTCCCTCCAGAGCGGGTTTAAACAGGTCCAAGAAAAAGGAAAAGTCACAGTCCAAGGAACTTGTCTGCCTAAGCTAGCTAAAACCAAATTGCTAGACCTGGGCTGTGAAGGCATCGGGAAATTTCCAAATCTGGGCACTGGCGCTGCCAGCAAACACCAGATCTGGGTGGTGTTGTTGGCAGTGACAGAAATCTGCCAGATTTGGGCTCTGCTGGCACTGGGAAATTTTCAAATCTGGGTACTGGTGCAGCAAACACAAGATGTGGGTGGTGCCAGACCCAGTAGCAGAAAGTTGCAAGGTTTTGGTTTTCTGTGCCAGCAAAATGCTGTACTTAAGGCTGTGGTGGCACAGGGAAATGTCCAGATCTGGGTGTGGGCGGTGCCATCAAACACCAGGTCTGGACGGTGACAGTCTTGGCACCAGGAAATTGCTGCCTTTTGTCTTCTTTTTCCAAAAAATTGCTGCACTTGGGCTGTGTTGGAACTGAGAAATGTCCAGATTGGGGTACGGGCAGTGGCAGCAAACACCAGATCATGGCATTGCCGGTGCCGGCAGCGGAAATTGCCAGATTTTGGCTTTCTTTACCAGAAAATTGCTGGACTTGGCTCGGCCGGAACAAGGGATTTTCCAGATCTGGGCACTGGTGGTGGCAGCAAACAGCAGATCTGGGCGGTGCCAGACCCAGTAATGTTGGACATGAATTTGTAGAGAATTTTTAAGGCTTGATAGAAGGTTTATATAGTATGTATACAAGTGTCACAATCCGTCCTTACGAACAGGTTTTGTGATGGTTCGTGAGTTGATCTCAGAGTGCAAAAGCACCGACGTGGTACAGGGGGTTGCAGTGATAATCAAAACAAATGTACCTTTATTGAATAACCACAACAAAATGCATTGGGGAGGAATTGGGGAAAAAATGGGGAAAATAAGGAAAAGAGGGAGGAAGAGAAAGGAAGGTATAGAGCTACCAAATGTAGAATGGCGAAGTCCTTCGATGTCCAGCCCATGGAATTCACCAGGTCACGTACAGGGAGATCTCAAAATCTCTATCTAACTCAGAGGTTTGTATTATGATAACTCTATTGGAAATTGTGAAGGGCGGGGGAAACAGATTCAATAAAGAACAGATGTAACAGGTAGTCCATGTTCTCAGCAGTGGGCGAGAGCCATTGTCTTCTTGGTCCACTGCTCACACCTGCAACATCCATCTTGCTTTGGTCAGCTTGCCTCCCCCACACACCTCCCCCAGGTTAGGGGTCTCAGTCCCAGTCCTTGGAAAGAGTGTGGAGGCCTTTTCACATAGGGATTTCATGTCTCGGTCTTTGATGGAGAGGCTTCTTACATCTCAGTCTGTCTGTCATGGTGGTTGTAAGACAAGTGAGGGGTCTTCTGTGGGAACAACACAAAACCTTAGGAGAAGTCCAGCCAAGCCAAGAGGTGGGGAAAAATTCCAGAGCTATTGTTGCAAAAACGGCAGAATGCCCTTCTTTTCTTCTTATCAGGTTGAGCATAGCATACAGCAAACACACCTGTGAACAATAGCTTAGCAATGCCAGGAGCTGTGCTCAGGGCTCTTGGCAAGGGACTTTCTCCCACAGGGCCAGAAATTTCAGACAAGGGGCTTTTCTGCAGTGGTCCCCAATGACGATTGTGTGGCAGATGAGTGAAACTTCAGACAGAGACTCACACGACCCCGTGACTCACGATTGTCTTCAGGGGATCTTCATCACCAGGGCTCTGGAATGTTGCTGATAAGTCTTCAGGACTCGCCCTATGTTGGCAGCATAACCCGGAAAAATAGAGACAGTATGACAGAGAGAGAGAGAGAAAGACAGAGAAAAGGGAGCAAAAGAAAGGATAGGAAAAAGAAGGGGAAAAGGGAGTCAATAAAAAAACATAATTAATATTGATTACATCAGTATTGTTTTTATAAGAATTTTCAAATGGTTAAAACAAATCACAATTAATATTGATTAAAACAGTATTATTTTTATCAAAAGGTTAAAACAAATCACAAATAATCAAAAGCAAAAAGCAATAAACAAATCATAATATAAGTATTAATTTAAAAATAATACTCTAAAACAATTCACTTAAAGCTGAAAGTAATTTTTCACACAATCAGAAAAGGAAATGAAGGATTACTCTAAAACACATATGCTTAATTCATAACTGCCTTGTGTTGAATGTCTTGGGGATGTCCACAGTGTAGAGGACATCAGCCAAGTTGTGTGCATTAACTATAGACGTCAATCTCCTCAGCTGTTTCATCATTCTCCAATTCATGACAAATAGCACTGCTGATAAAATAAAACCAAGCAGAATTAGAATCAAAAGGATAACAATGCGATGACACACACTGTTCAGGACAGTTGTGGCAGTAGGAGACCACCCAAAAAGATCCCACCACCTGTGCTTGGCATCTTTCTTCACCCTTTCCATGGCACGGTGCATCTGTCTCACATTGTGATGGGCAGTCACCAGGGTTTTCTCTCTGTTTTTCTTAATCTTCTCAAGAATTTCAACTAAGCCTCGATGGAGCAGCAGCTGCCTTACCAAAGTGAGATTCATCCCAATAGGAGTAGGCATCAGTTTGTGAATCAGTGTGTAGTTGGATTGCCATAGGTAGTGAGAGGTAACTGGAGCTTCATAAGAGAAATCACATCCTGCAATCTTGGTAAAGTTACAAGCACAAAAATTTGAATGATTTTTAGTATCTACTACAACATTTTCTACAACTACAAAATCACAAATGGTTCTGAAGCATGCACACCCATTGCCTATGTATATAAGGACTGTTTCAGAAGTCTCATTAGGACAAATTTCAAAATGACAGATATTTTGCTCTGTGTCTAAACAAATGTCTTGAGCTATGATTGCATTGCTTTCACAGATGAGCCCTTGCTGTTCTCGGACAATACAAGATTCCAGATTGACAGTTTGCCATTTGTTATTAAGCTGACAGGCCCATTCTCTATGTTCAGAAAGATAGAGAACAGCTCCATTGTAATTCAGTTCTAATGCTATAACAGGGAAAACTCAAATGCTCTGAGGCATTGCGTATGGTTAACACAAAAACTGTGGCTGTATTTGAAATGGGGTCATAGGTAAAATTCACCAGGTTCCACCAGGATTGGAATTCTCTTTCAAAGTCAGTGGCACTGTCCCAAATTATTTTCCAAATTTCAGTGGGAAAAGTGCCTTCTTCACCTTCTCTTATAATTGAGGCAGCAACTGACTGCATCCACAATTGTGCCTGGATACAGCTGAGAGCCAAAGAAACATTGTTTTGTGTAGCACCGAGTGCATCAGTTACCAATTTGTGATCATTTACATTTACTTGCTCCCAATTTTGTAATATGTTTGATAGCAACCACTGATTCTCAATGCCAATAAGGATGACTGCAGTGGTTGCTGTAATTTGGTCAAATCTCTGGATGTGGCAGCCAATTTATTCAGGTTCAATTAATTGACGTGTTGTGTGTGAAATCATCACCTGGTGTTACCATAAAGGGAAGGGATAACATTATTTCTATTGTCCATCATTAGTGTTATCATGGTTTGTCAAGTCTCATGTCCCTCGGAGTTCTTCTGAAAAAGTAAACACAACAGACTCTGCCACGAAGAGGCAGAAAAAGTTAGAACGATGGAATTGTCAGAGAGGTTTTGAACACCAGTGGTACTTCCCCTACAGCAGTGGGGGGTCCACCAAAAGCAGGTTGTCCAGGGTAATGTGCTGGGTTCTTGAAATCATCTGGTGCCTGTAGTGAAGGAATTATGCTTGGAGCTGTTGGGCAAAAAGCAGTGATTTTGGAGCATCCATTTACCCCCCATCTATGGTAAGAGGTGTGAGAAGTCCATTCAATCTTTTCACCTTTTGCCCAATCCTGCACACCTTTGACAGTAGAGTGAGAAACATTATCAGATTGAATTTCCTGTGGTTTTAGGAAAATTCCAAACCATCCCTGCAATGCTTTAACAGTATTATCTCTGGTAGCTCTTTTAAAAGCATCGGTCTGGACCAACCCAAATATAAACACAGCATGGGACTCGGTGTAAATACAGACAAGAAAATAATTCTGTCCCTCACGCTGGAAAATACTCCATGAAGTTCACAGTTCCTCAACCTGAGCACTGCCTTCTCCCTCTCTGTTAGCAGAAGCAGAGGAGAAAGAAGGGGTTGCTTTAATCACAGAGGCAAGTTTGTGTTGGCTGCTCTCCAAGCAATACAAGTTTCTTGTATTGCTAAGATTTTTTCCACTTCTATGAGAGCTAAGCAAACCACAAACAATCCTTTTTCCCAGGTAGTGTATCTTTTCTCAGTACCTTTGAAACCACAGGAATAGAAACCAACAGGCCTTGTTGGACCCTCAGGACCCCGCTGCCAAATGTGTACTGACAGTCCTGAGGAGGCAAATCCCCATTCCACCTGAAAGGGATCTGTGGGATGGACAGGGTCCAGTGCTTGGTGACCTGTTGCTTCAAAAATCAGCAATTGCAATGCTTCCTCCTGAGAAGGAGTCCAATCCCATTTCACCCTTTGCTCAGCAAGTCATAAAGGGGAACAAATGGGTCGTTCTAGTTACTAAGAAATCTACCTGGTGTTTCTACAGGAGACATAGCTACTATGGTTTTTGAAGGAGAGTTGTTGTAGGTTTAAGTGTTTCTGAAAGCCCTTGAATTAAAGGGGTCATAATTTCAGGCTTTACAGGTGATTGCATTGGTAACTCATAGCTTGTAGTTGATTTTCTTTCATGCATCATTTGCAAGCAAGCGGCTTTGTGAATGTTTTCCAGGGGTTGGCCGGGGCTACCAGCAATGATTAAAAGGTCTCCCCTTCCCAAGGGGTTGAGCCCCCCTGCCCAATGAGCTGCACACTGAGTTAGGGACCATGGGATGCGTCTGTCTCCCGTTGTTAAGAACACCCCATGTCCCCAGCACCCACCGGCTTCTTGTTCTGACAAAAGAACCTGATCTCCCCCAGTGAGAGACACTTGACATTTGTGTTCTGTTTCAGATTTGTGGGGGAGAAGCCCGTACTGCTTTGCAAGTTTTGTTAATTCAGTAGCAGTGTACAGGATTTCTTTGGTGGTTACGTGCAGGTCAAGATCCTCATTATTGATATAGCTGCATTCTGTTTTAATTAGAGGTTTCATGCTATTGTAACAAAAGTGTTCCCCACAATTTTTCATCACAGCTAATTCTGTTTGGGGGTAATTTTGATTAAAGTGAGGAGTTTCCTTCTCCTCTGTCTCTTTTGAGGAATCAGTGTTCTGTGAATTTTTAACATGCTCCTCTCTCAAGGCAGCCTGTAATAAATTATTTTCATTTCTTTCTTCATTGAATTGTTTTTGCAAAACTTCAACTGGGTTTTCAAGGGAGTCTATTGTAGCATTTTCCTCACTTCTTCGCTTAAAGCGAGTTTCTATGGCTGCTGTAAGACAAACTCCCAAAAGTGAGCAGAGGAGGGTTTTGTTTTTGCCCAGTTTGAATTTTGTTTCATGTTGCAAAGAACATATTCTATCAATAACATTTTCTAAATTAAACCAATTGCAGTTTGCCCATTCTTCTCCTCCTGGAGAAGGCTTGGCATTGTATTTAGCAAGTAGAGCATAAAATTCAGCTTTACCTTTTGCACTGAGGTTTTGAGTCATTTTGTGAAGGGACCAAAACCATGACAGGGAGGTGCAAACTTAAGTTACACAATCTCACAGCCTTTGCTGTGTTCCCCTTCGCTTCCCTGGGTGGGTGAAGAGACAGAATCTGCCTGGGAGGCCCTGCTTAGCTTCTTCAAGTTGTCCCTTCCTTCCCAGACTGTGCAGATGCACACAAACACAACAGAATCAGTTCCCCCTTTTGCACTGAGAGATCTTTTGTGAAATTCTGGAGACAGAACCCTCAACAGAGTATGGGGGTGCTTTTCACCTGGGCGTGTGCAGTTTGTGGGAAATTCAAATCCCACTCCTTGTGGAGTGAAACTTCCTTCCCCTGGTACAGACTGCACACAACCCTGCAAACCCCTCTGTCTGTCACAATCCTGTCCGTGACACCAATTTAATGTCACGATCCGTCCTTACGAATGGGTTTGTGATGGTTCGGGAATTGATCTCAGAGTGCAAAAAAACCCGACACAGCTCAGGGATTTTGCAGTAATAATCAAAAACAAATGCACCTTTATTGAATGACCACAGCAAAATGCATTGGGGGGAATTGGGGAAAAGGGGAAGAATAAGAAAAAAGAGGGAGGAAGAGAAAGGAAGGTATAGAGCTACCAAATGTAGAGAGACGAAATCCTTTGAAGTCTTCAGTCGATGGAGTTCCCCTGGTCACATCAGGGGAGATCTCAGAGATTCTGGTCAATTCAAACTCCTATTATTGTCTTTTTAGATGGGGGAAGGGGATGAGTCTTGAAATCAAATCAAAAGTAGTAAAGAACAGTCTATTGTAATTTCTGGGGAAAAAAAAAAGGTATTGAAGAAGGGCACAAACAGTCCATGTTCTCAGCAGTAAACGAGAGCCATTGTCTTCTTGGTCCAATGGCCACAGCTGCAGGCAAACATCTGGCTTTGGTCAGCTCGCCTCCCCCACACACCTCCCCCGGGCTGGGGGTTTCAGTCCCAGCCCTTGGGAGGGGGGAGCTCCACATGGGGGTCTCATGTCTCAGTCCCTGAGGGAGAGGCTTCTCCCATCTCAGTCTGTCTGTCATGGTGGTTGTAAAGCAGATGTGGGGTCTTCCCTGGGGACCACCAAAGTTACCCCAGAAAAGTCCAGCCAGGCTGAGAGGTGGGGAAATCCCAGGGCCATTGTTGTGAAGCAGGCACAAGGGAAGAAAAGGGCAAGGTGTCCCCTTCTCCTTTTCATTAGGTTCAGTCTTCCATGGAAACAAACACACCTGCAAACAACAGCTTGGCAAGCCAAGGGCTTTGCTCAGGCCTCAGGGTCTTGGTGAACAACTCTCCTGAGCAAGACCAGGATTCCAACCAGGGACTTTTGTCGGTGGTCCCAGTTTCTGTCCTTTTCACAACGATGGTGAGGCAGATGAGAGAAACTTCGACACAGAGACTGACACCGTCCTCAGCCACCCCCCAGGCAGTCCGGGCCAAGCCCAGGGACACTGCAGGGTCATGGGGACACCGCACAGGTGCCACCAGGGACATGGCACTGCCACCCGTCCAGTGGCACCAGTTCAATGCCAGTGTCCCTGTGCCACTGCCACCAGTCCTGTCCCAATGTCCCCAGTTCCATCCCAGTGCCACCAGTCCAGTGTCCCCAGGGCTGCCCCACTGTCACCACCCCAGTGTACCCAGTTCCATCCCAGTGCCACCAGTTCTGTCCCTCTGTCACCACCCAAGTGCCACCGCTCGGTGTTGTGAGAGTCTGTCCGAATTTTCCCTCATCTGCCTCACGATCATCATTGGGGACCACTGAAGAGAAGACCCCCCTGTCTTAAATCTCTGGCTCCAAAGGAGAAAGTCATGTGCCTG
>JALJVW010000135.1:25398-38930 GCA_024865655.1 Emberiza elegans | reverse complement strand
CAGTGTGGAGAAGAGGTTTCAGTGCAGCTCAATCTCCTTCTGAATGAGCGGATTCACACTGAGAGGCCCTTCCTCTGCCCTGACTGTGGGAAGGGCTTCAAGCACAACTCCACCCCTCATCACCCCCGGCACACCCACACCGGGAGAGGCCCTATGAGTGTCCCCAGTGTGGGAAGAGCTCACCAGCAGCTCTCACTGGACCACACACCAACAGAGCCACCAGTAAGGAAAGCCCTGAAATGCCCAAACTGCGGAAGCTTCATGCAGCTCTCCAGCTTCATCCCCATTGGATGATCCACATTGAGAAGAGCCCTGGTGATCCATGTTCCCTGTGATTCATGTTTGGAAGACACCTGTACCTTTTTGTTGGCAATGACATGATGTGGGATTGATGAACATGAGGGTCCGGCCATGGCCGTGTCATTACATTCACTCCCACCTCCAGTCATTGCCAGGCGCAGGAAAGGGACTCTCTCTTTCCCTCCTGAGGAGAAGGGTGTCCTTTCCAGGCAGGGGGAAATGTGTTGCCAGGAAGAGCCAATTGTTGATGTTGTAGTTTTCTCTTTAAATAGTTTTACTTATCCCTTATGTTACCAATATTGTTTATGTTCCTCTTTGTTCCTTATCTCATTTCTGTTCCCAATAAATTGTTCTTATCCCAGCCTGGGATGTTTGCCTTTTGTGCTTTCCATGGGAGGCGGGAGGGCAGCGAGGGCAGCGTGGTTTTAGTGGGAGCAGGAAATTGGGGAATCCCATTCCTGAACCCCGGCCCGTGGAAACTGAGCATCCCAGCTGGTCCCAGCCCTGGTGGCCATGGCAACAGCCTTGGGAGCGGGTCCCTGGCTGGGGCTGTGGGAACCTCTTCCCTCTGGTTACGCAGGGACAGGAGTGGAGGGAATGGCTGCAGCTGAGTCAGGGCATGCTCAGGTTGGATGTCAGGAAAAGGTTTTTGCCCAGAGGCTGCTGGTGCCCTGCCCAGGCTCCCCAGGAAAGGGTCCCAGCTCCAGGGCTCTCTGAGCTCCAGCAGCATTTGGACAGCGCTGCCAGGCCCAGGCTGGCATTGTTGTGGTGTCCTGTGCAGGGCCAGCAGTTGGACTCGAGGATCCTGATGGGGCCCTCCCATCTCAGCCAATTCTGTGGTTCTGGGATCCCGTGAGCCTGGGGATGGGGCTGCCAATGGTTGCCATGGCAACGGGCCCTGGCTGCAGGCCTGAGCTGGTGTCCATGGCAACCACCCCTGGCATGGGGTCTCCATGGAGCTGCCGAAGGACTGCCCATAGCAACAGGGGGCTGGTGATGGTTGCCTGCTAAGTATCAGATTTGTCCCAGGCCCTCAGAGGGGTTCCATTGGGACTTTCCAAGAGTCTCTAGGCTGTTCTAGAGCTGGAATGTCACAGGCAGAGACAGGGGCTCCATGGAGACCTCCCAGGGCTTTCTGGGGATGGTAAAGAGCCTTGTGGTCAGAGGCTGTCACAGCCATTCCATGGTGACATCCCAGGGGATATTGGGCTGCAAAGGAACCAATCTGTCACAGGCACTCACAGAGGCTCCACGGTGACATCCCAGGAGTCCCCAGGCTGCCAAAGAGCCGGGATGTGCCAGACACTCACAGGGGTTCCTGTCATGCCCACAGTGGGAGCTCCAGGCAAAAGCTTTATTTTTTCATTTGCGAAACTCCTTCTGAGACATGAGGTGGAGAAATTACAATCAGCAGCCACCATAGATCTTCAAACCCCTGCAGCACCCCTAGACTTCTAAAATTCCTTTTAAGAGAGGAGACTGGGAACGGCTGGATCCAATCCCAGCCCCAGACTTTGTCAAAGCTGTAAAAGATTGGGCAGGTGGAATTGAATCTTTATGCAATTTGTCCCACAGGATTAAAGACTGAATACCAGATAAATTTATATAGATACAGCTCTGATTTATTCGGATCATGATTAGACAGAATAGTTCATTTACACCACAAAGTAAATGAAAAAAAGGAGTTATTGTTGCAATCTGAAGTGGTCTGGACACAACCTTCCCTGAGAGTGTCTTGTGCCACTGGGTAGGAACCATGAGAGCACCAGCACACAGACACAGACACAGACACAGACACACACACACATGGAGAAACTCTAAAAGTGTCCAGGGGCCAAAGACAAAGGAGTGTTCAGAGTATAAACAGAGGGAAAGAGGTTGCAGAGGAGAGCACCAGGGATCCAATGGTCTGAGGGCTCAGGGGTGGTACACAGGAAAGGGACCAATAGGGAATGCCAGGATGGATGGGCAGGGTTACACACCAATAGGAAGACAGGGAAGGGAAAACTCACCAGAACATGAACATATAAAAGTAAAAGCAGTAGGAAAGGCCAACGGGCCAATAGGGAGGACAGAACTGCGACAACATAGTGCTGCAGAGCAACATGAGGAAGCCTCTTTTCTCACCCTGAGCTTTGAGGAGTGCCCAGAGCCTGCAGTTTGTCTTTCCAGGGCATTGCTGCGGCCTTTTCCCTGGGAGGTGTGATAAATAGGTATGATTCATGCTGATAAAATGGAAACAGTAATTGATACCTACCATTTAATAACATTTAATAATTAATATTTGGGAGAAATAAAAATAGTTAAAAGTTGTAATGCCAAAAGAAAAGAGGGAGAGAGGAGGGGCTCCACCCCCCCCTTCTGCAGATGTTTACAAGGACAAGATCTACCATATAATAATAATTGGGAATAATAAAAATAGAATGCCAAAGGAAGAGGGAGAGAGGAGGGGTTCCATCTCTCCCCCCCTCAGGCAGATGTTTCCAAGGCCTACAGGAAAGGCCGGGGAAGCAGATGCTAAAAATGAACAAGAACCTAGTTGGCTCCCAGGAAAATGTTAATTATAAAGGATTTATTGTTTTTATATATAGATGTAGTGATATGTATTCTTGGCTTATATTATATCGACTTGGTGCGCATGTGTAACCCAAAGGTGAATCAAAGGACAAAGAGGAAGACTGCAATTCTTCATCAATTAAGACCCCCAAAGACTGGTGCGACCACCGAACTGAGTGGTGGCGCGTGCGCAGTAAAAGTGTTCATGAGGGCGGAGATAGGTAGATGACGAACCGGAACTGGAGAATATGGTATTAACACATGATATATAAGGGGGTAATTTTCACTTAGCAACTTTGTACGGAGGGTGGCAAGGGTCCAAAAGCCCTGCACTCCGTACCCCGCGGTTATCCTTTGCTTATGCGCTATTGTTAGAACCAAATTATCCCTTCTTTATATATTTTCTAAATTATTTAATTAAAATTGCTATTATCTCAAATATTGTTTGAGGTGTTTTTATGAGGGGATAATTGGGCAAACATAACAATTTTGGTGCCGAAACCCGGGACCCTCTTAACTCCAGGGAGGTGGATAGCTTCTGGGAAGGAGCTCCCCACCAGACTTTTAAGTGGTCCCAAAGCTAGACCACTCTCCCTTGGGAAAAGAGAGTCTTTATTACAATAACGCATTAGCAAATTAGTTATTGAAAGCGCGCAGAAGAAGCTCCCATCAGTGCCGACTTACAGGAAGGAGAGAGTGCCCATATAAACCTGCTTTGTGCACAAAGACCCTCATGAGAAAAGGAGGCTGTGAGTACCACGGGGTTTTGGGTCTGGGAGGCGGCTGTATGCATGTGTGAGTGCGTGTGGAGTGTCTGAGACGGGGGCTGGGCAGTCCTGGACCCCCGACGCGAGAGGGACCTCCCAGTACCGCGTTTTCGCGTCCTCTGAGAGGAGGCCGGCCGGGAAAGGAGGGAAGCGAAAGAAAAGTGAACGAGTGGGGACCCCGGGAGGTTTAACCCAGGGGGGAGGAGAGGGTCCCTGGTCCAGGCACCTGTGGCAAGGTCCTTGGGCAGGAGAGAGTAGGGAGACTGAGGAGAGTGATTGAATAGGTTCAATTTCCTTGGAGGGGTTGGTAGCAGGCATTTTAGTATGTGATTAAATGGTGAGAGGACGGGGCTGATATATTAAGAAAGAGGCAGAGGTAGGAGTGGAACAAATAGATTGCAGAGGGAAAATAGGAGCAGGACAAGTAGATTAAAAAGGTAGGGTGAGAGAGTAGTAAGTGAGAAAGTTGAACCACGAGGTGAGTGTGGGGAACTAAGATTTTTCCTGGTACCGGGGATCTCTTAGTTTGTTGCCGCCAGAAATGGGTCAGGGAAAAAGTAAGTCCCTTGACCCAGGGGCTGCGGATTGTGTGAAGAATCCGCAGAAATTTAGAGTATCTGGGAACCGTGAGGGGGGTTCTCAGGAAGGGAGCATTCCTCAGGACAGCCCGCTGGGGATGATGATACGGTTTTGGGATGAATGGGAATCCCAAAAGGGAAAAAGTAAACAGAAAATGATTAAGTATTGCATGTTTGAATGGACAAAGGAAATGATCCGGAAAGATAATTTATATTGGCCCAAGTTCGGATCATTTGAGGATTGGATTTGCCAGGCTCTAAATATATATGTGAATTCAAAAGACCCTGTTAATCAGGAGGAGAGTGAGTATGCTGTTTTATGGAGTGCTGAGGGGAGAAGTCGGTTTGTTGTTCAGAGGCAGAAAGGTGGGGGTTACCCGTTGTATCCTTTATTAACCAAAGGGCAAGTGGTTAAAAGGAACAGGCAGGAACCGTGGGACCCGTTAAATCATCTACCCCCCCTTATGGACAACCCAACCGGCTAGCTCAGCCACAGGTCCCTGAAGATCCCCCTGTAAATCCTAACGCACCCCCTATTCAAGAAGAACCAGTGGCACACAGAACCAGAGGCAGAGGGAGACAAGAGGAAGGAATCAATGAAAATGAAAGTGAAGAAGGGGAAAATAGATTATATCCACTTAGAGAAGTTCCCATGGCAAATCCGGGAGAGGGGCCACCTATTGGTTATGTGAGTGTCCCCCTAAATACTGGGGATGTTAGGGAGTTCAAGAAGGAGATGGGCAAACTGATAGAGGACCCCGTAGGAGTGGCAGAAAAGTTAGATCAGTTTTTAGGACCAAACACATATACCTGGGTGGAAATGCAGTCTATCCTAGGGATTTTGTTTACAAGAGAGGAGAGAGAGATGATCAGACAGGCAGGAATGCGGATTTGGGACAGAGAACGTGAGGGACAAGGGCGAGGTGATCAGAAATGGCCTATGCAAGATCCAAACTGGAATAATCAAAACGCAGAGCATAGGCAGAATATGAATGATCTCCGGTGGATAATTATTCAAGGAATCCGGGGGGCAATGCCTAGGGGACATAACATAGGAAAAGCTTTGAGTGAGCATCAGAAAAAGGACGAGTCCCCAGCTAAATGGTTAGAAAGATTAAAGAAAGACTTGCAATTGTATTCAGGTATAGATACTGATACTGCAGCAGGGCAGGTTCTGTTAAAAACTCAGTTTGTGGCCAAATCTTGGGCTGACATCAGGAAAAAGCTGGAAAAATTAAAAGATGGCAAGACAGGGGACTTCAAGAGTTACTAAGAGAAGCACAAAGGGTGTATGTCTAAAGAAATGAGAAAAAGCGTAAAACAGATGCCAGAATTTTAGTGGCAGCAGTTCAAAAAGTGCAGGCAGCTTTGAATATAGAAAAATTTGCAGGGAAAAACAAACAGCCGACATCAAGATTTATTTTTAAGAACACAAGACCTATGCAATTTTCCTGCCACAAAAAAGGGCACTTACAAAATTTTTGTCCTAATTTAAAGGGTGCAGGACCTACCTATTTTTATTATCATAAAAAGGAGCACCTGCAGAAAAATTGCAAAAAGAAGCAGCAAGATGAGAAAATTTCTCAGGAGAATCAAACAGGTCAGGAATTCTGTTCAATGAAAGAGACCGAAACGTCACCAGACGAGGCTTTGATAAAGCTAAAAATAGGTCCTAATAGTGAAGAAGTTATATTTTTAGTAAATACAAGAATTTCTCAGTCCACAGTAACAAAATTATCCCAGAAATGTGAGATAAATTGTGAAAGAGTTTCAGTAGTCGGAATTACAGGAGAAGCTTTTCCCGTTCCTGTAATAAAAGGAGTGCAAATTGAAGCAGATGACAAATTTGGAGTAAATGATTTATTGTTAATACCAGAGGCCAAGAATAATTTGTTAAACAAGATCTAATAATAGCCTTAAATTTATAGATAAAACCCTGTGAAGGAAAACTTAAAATTTATTTTTTTAACTGAAGAAGATAATCTAGAAATCAATAATACAAGTTGGCATTCGGGTGAAGTGGAAAAAAGCTTGGGGTAAAGGAGTCTGGTCCCCTTAGTTCCTCCTGGTCAGCACAAGCCTGTGAATTTTGTGCATTATTCCGTGCATTACTAATACTAAAAGGGACAAGAAGGGACTCTTTATACGGACTCCAAACTTTAAAAAACAAAATTTAGGAAAAAAAGAGACTTATAAACACTCACAGGAAAGGGTTAGTACACAAAGAATTGATAATTCAGATACATGGGGAATTGATAATTCCGATACTTGAAGCTTTAAAAAGCTCAAAAAAAATAGATTAATTCATGTAAAGAGACACCAGAGAAGAAGAGGGATATTAGAGTCAGAAAGAAATAATTTGACCAATGAAGAAGCAAAAAGAGCAACTTTAAGAAAAAGAGATAGTGAAATCATGATCTTACAAAAAAAAAGAAAAATAATAGAAATTCAGCAAGAGACACTTAACCCTTCCACTAGCAGAATTGGCAGCTATAAAGAAATTAGGAGCAACATTTAAGGAGGCAAAATAAGTTCTGCCTGATGGCAGGATTATGATGCCAAAATTAATAGAATGTCAGATCTTAGATAACTTGCATAGACAGACATATTAGAGAACAAGAGCCATTTATGATCACTCTTAAAATTTTTATGGGTATATAGAGATATCTGAAATTGGAAAATAAATTACCCAGAGGGTGTCTCACCTATTAAAAAGTAACTAAGAAAGCGATAAAGAACCCTCCCTCTGGAAGATGCAAAAACAGCCTACAAGCCATTAGAAAAGATCCAGGTTGATTTTATAGAACTGCTTAAAGTGGATTGGTGAAAATATTTGTTTATTATAGTAGATCAATTAACTCAGTGAGTTGAAGCATTTCCAGCAGCTCGGGCTACAGCTCAAATAGTGACTAAAATATTGTTGGGACATGTAATTCCAAAAATATGAAAATATGGTGAAATTTAAGTTAATCTTTATTAATCCTGATTTATTAAGAAGGGATTAGGCATCCTGGAGTGGCTGCCGACCGCAATTCCCTTGAGCTCAGAAGCAGAAGAACGCCGGTGAAAAAGA
Organism: Emberiza elegans; assembly: GCA_024865655.1. Classification (NCBI taxonomy): domain Eukaryota; kingdom Metazoa; phylum Chordata; class Aves; order Passeriformes; family Fringillidae; genus Emberiza; species Emberiza elegans. The sequence goes on along the minus strand of JALJVW010000135.1, from coordinate 31,656 downwards.
ATAAAAGAGACTTTCTTAATCCGTGGGAATGCCCTGAAAGGATCGAAGATCTCCTCTGGGATCACCCACCAGCAACATTATCAGAATTGATTACAGAACTGCAATTCCAGCAACTGAGAGAGATAACACCTGTTGTTGAAAGAGTACAAGTAAAACGTTGGGAGCGTGGTAAACATAGTTTAAAATGTCATCCATGGGTATGTATTGTTTGCATACTTTGTTTTAATTCATGTTAGAGAGTAACTAAGAGGGAAGAGGAGAAACAATTGATTTGCTTGTTTTGCTATGGTTATATATTTAGCCAACTAATTGTAAAACGCATTGCTAGTGATTTTTTAGAATACCTTTAAGACTGAGAGATGGGACCCTTCCAGCAGCAATTAAATTAGTAGAAAACTTAGATCAGTTGGTTCTTGCTACATTGGTTATAGCACAAATAAGAGAACGAACAATTCATAATATTATAAACCAGTGTTTCATAATTGATAATTGTTGATTAAAAATAAAATCTTATTGTGGTTGGCATATCCCTGAAATTATAAAAAATACAGATTTATGGTATTCCAGCCTAACCTTTGACCTGCTGTTTTAATTTTAATTATTTCTTTTTAACCAACCAGAACTGGGAAATGGCATTTAAAAAGAGACAAGCAAACTCTGTGAAGCTGTGGGTGCCAAGGAAATTAAAAGCACCAGTGACTAGATCCCGGAATATTACCTTTGCTACCGAGAAGACTGGCATCTCGGCCCTTGGTTGCAACCCAAGGGGCCTTGAGAAAGGTAGAAAGGTAGGTTTCCTAAGGATTATTTTCACTGTGATCCTTCTGGTACCCTGGGCAATTGGTCAAAGCCAGAAAGCCACACTAGACAGAGTTTCGGCATTGAAAAAGCAAACAAGGCAAAAATCAAGTCTCAGCAATTTCAACATTTGTGACTATTACAATCACCCTGTGTGAATTAGTTAAAATCATTAGCTGAATTGTATAAACAGCTTAAATAGCACTACAAAGATTGAGATCTGCCAGCCTCAAATAAGAATCTGTTTATGAGATTGATGCAAGAGATTACTGCAAAATTGAGAATATAAAAGATATCAGAGCACAGTTTTTAATACAGCACGAATCAATGATCAAAAAGAGAAATGGGGGATTTGTGATAAATAGGTATGATTCGTGCTGATAAAATTGAAAGAGTAATTAATATTGGTACCGTAATTAATATTTGGGAATAGATAAAATGATTAAAAGTTGTAATGTTAAAAGAAGAGAGGGAGAGGAGGGACTCCCCCCCCCCACTCCAGCAGATGTTCACAAGGACAGGGCCTACCACATAAGAATTACTATTTGGGAATAATAAAAATAGTTAAAAGTTGTAATACCAAAAGAAGAGAGGGAGAGGAGGGGCTCTACCCCCCCCGGCAGATGTTCACAAAGACAGGAAGAAGAAACTGAAGATACAGATGCTAAAAATTAATAAAAACCTGGTTGAGTCCCAGAAAAATGCTAATTATAAGAAATTTATTGCTTCAATATGTAGATACAGCGATATGTGCTTTTGACTTACGATGTATTAGCTTAGTGCGCATGTGTAGCCCAAAGGTGAATTAAAGGACATCGAGGAAGAGGAGAGGCCTTCATCAGTGACGACCCCCAAAGACTTGTGCGACCACCGAATTGAGTGATGATGCATGCACAGTAAAGATGTTCATAAGGGCGGAGATAGATAGATGACGAACCGGAACTGAAGAATATGGTATTAACACATGGTATATAAGGGGAGAATCTTCACTTGGCAACTTCGTACGGAGGGTGGCACGGGTCCAAAAGCCCTGCACTCCGTACCCCGCGGTTATCCTTTGCTTATGCGCCATTGTTAGAACCAAATTATCCCTTCTTTATATATTTTCTAAATTATTTAATTAAAATTGCTATTATCTCAAATATTGTTTGAGATGTTTTTATGAGGGGATAATTGGGCAAACATAACAGGTGGGAGCAGAGACATCTTTTGCTCCATCCTGCTGCTCAGAGCCCATCCAACTGGGAATATTTCCAAGGATAGGGCATCCACCAGGTGTCTAGGAAACCTGTGCCAGTGTTTCACAGCCACAGCATCAAAGATTTCTTCCTTATCTCCAGTCTGAAGTTATTCTCTTCTGCTTTAAAACTATTTCCCCTTCTCCAGTTGAGACAGGCCCTACTAAAACATTTCCCCCCACATTTCCTGTGAGGTTCCTTGAAGTCCTGCAAGGTCTCAATGGGGTCTCCCCATGGCCTTTTCTGTTCTAGGCTGAACCACCCCAACTCCCCCAGCCTGTCTCTGTCACAGCGGTGCTCCAACACTTGGGAGCATCTCAGCCTCCTCTGGAGCTGCTCCATGAAGTCTGAGCCTTTCCTGTGCTGAGGACCCCACTGTAAATTGTTTGTGCAAAAGCACTGGTCAGTCAAAGTGGGGAAATAGCTCATTGCTGAAATGCTGCTGAGAGCTGGAGGGAGAGATTCTGCACAGCTCATGCACAGCCCGGAGGGGGGCAGGGACATTCCCATGGGGTCCCTGAAGCTGCAGGGCCAATCTGCCCACACTGGGAGCCTCTGGGCTTGTCCAGCTCCTTCTGCCCGGGCTGTTGGCACGTGGTCACTGGCTGTCCAGGGCCACCCCCCTGACTGGCACTGATCTCCAAGGAGGTCTGGATCTCTCCTTGGCCATTATTCTGCAATTAGAACCCTGCGGACACTTCCTCAATTCCATTCCAAGGTGTCCTCAATAACCCAATTACATCACAGCTCTTGTGCCTCTGGTCAAGGATCCCCCACAGGGACCCTTTGGTCTCTCAGCCCTGGGGCACTCCACAAAAAAATCTTCCTGGGCCCTGCAGCTCCTTGGCCAAGTTCCAGAGCAAACGGTCAAGGCAGTGGCCTGAAATGTTTTCCCAGCTGGGCCGTAACACACCTCTGATGGATCCACATTGTCCCTGCGGAAATGTGGATGATGTGCAGAATGATGTGCAGAACCGTTCACTAATGCCCTGGAATGTCAAACAGGAATCACAGCCTTGGACAGCTCTCAGGAACCACTTCACAATATAGTATTATAAAGTAATAAATTAGCCTTCTGAGAATACGGACTCTAATGCACCATTCCTGCCTTTGTTGGGCATCCCTGCAAATACAATATAACACCCCCAAAATTCTTGATTTACTAAAAAGAATTTAAATGCCAAAAACAATCTTCATATGTCAAAAGTATGTTGAAATTATTTATTGGTCTTGAAATTTGGTTCCCTGGCGGGATGGGGCTGCTGGGTCCACCTGTCTGTGGGGCACAGCGGGGCTGTGGGGTTTCCTGGGTGAGGGGCCCTACACGGTCACCTGTAATGCCTGGCCACAATGGGGTAGAGCCACCGCGGTGTCCTGGAGAAGGGCGGGTGGTTTTACCTGGCTCTGGGGTCATTCTTGGCCGCTGGGTTCAATGGCTCCAGCAGGACTTGGGTGAATTTCGGGGTGGGCCAGGTGGATCAGTTGTCCCTGGGCATCCTGAGAGCTCACCAGGGCTCAGTTGTGTTCCCTGACTGCAGTTGCAATACTGAAGGAACCACTGGTGCCAGCACCACCCCAGGGAAGCCTCACAGCAGAACTGGCACAGGGCATTGCCCTGGCAGAGGGGCAGGGAAAATGTCTTGGCCATGAGCAGCAGAATGGCGAGAAAGCCCCTGGTGCACGAGTTCCCAAGCCCAATGGGCTGAAGGCAGATTTGGGTTGCATTCCTGCTGTCCTGGCAGTGAAATTCTGAGCAGAGGGCACAGAGGTGTCTTCTCCACGGGGCTCACAGGTGACACCGAGAAGCTATGGGGGAGCTGAGCCCTGCCTGAGGGCAGACTCAGCCCAGCAGGAGCCCTGGGCTGACACCGCACTGGAGTCCACAGCTGGCTCAGGGGCGACGCAGTGCCATGAGTGGGGAACAGCTCCCTGTGAAACAGGGAGAGTTGAACCTTGGAGCCACCTGGGGGTTCAGTGTGCCATGGTTCAGGTAGAAACCGTAAACCCACTGGAGGCCCCTGGGGGGATTGGGGTCACAGGGCAGGGCAGGGCTGGGCTTGCAGGGCAGGGCAAGGCTGGACCTGCCCCCTCCTCCCCCACACATGAAATGTTCAGAGCCAACAATCTCCTCCAGTCTGTCACAACAGGCAGTTTTGGAGGTGAAATCCCAATTGTGGCCATGGGCACCTGGCTGAGAAGGACAGTTCTTTTCCATAGGAAGGAAAGCACAGGGGCTCATGGTTTGGAAGGCTGGTGAGACCCTCAGTAGGCCAAGGCCAGCTAGACTTGTCAGTAATAGCAGATTTTGGATGTAGGGAATTTTGGAGGTGGAAACCCAATCTCAGCCATGGCCACCTGGAGAAGCAGGACAGCTCTTTCCCATGGGAAGGAGAGCGTGGAGCCTCCAGTGTTTTGGAGACAGATGAGAGGTGACCATTGTGAAACTACTGCCAGCCAGACTTGTCCTGGCAATATTCCTATGGGAAGAATCCCTGGATATAAAGAAATTTGGAGGGGAAATCCCAATTCTGGCCGTGGGTGCCTGGAGCAGAAGGAAGAGTTCTTTTCCATTGGGAAGGAAAGCACAGAGCCCCAGTGTTTCAGCAGCAGATGAGAAGTGACCCTCAACATGCAAAGGTCACTTGGAGCAGTCAGGCAGTCCATGGGAGGCCAAACCACCCAGACCCTTTCTGTGTTCCCTTGGTTTTATGGGGCTCCATAGTGCCACAATGGTGCCTTGGATCCATGGGGCCTCGCAGTGTCACCATGGTGCCTTGATTCCATGGGTTCCTGCAGTGTCACAATGGCCCCTTGATTACAAGAAGACCTGCAGTGTCACGCTGGCCCCAGGGTTCAGTGGGGTCCCACAATGTCACAGTGGCCCCTAGGTGTCATAAGGTCCCACAGTGTCACAATGGTCCCAAGGATTCCATGAGCCCTTGCAGTGTCACAATGGTCTCTGTGGTCCCCCAGGCCCAACAATGTCACGTGAGTCCTCTGTTACATGACCTCTGCAATGTCACAATGGACCTTTGGTCCCTGGGGGTTTGCAGTGTCACAATGGTCTCCTTTGGCTCCCCAGTGTCACAATGGACCATTGATGTCATGAGGCCCTGCAGTGTCACAATGGACCTTTGGTTCCATGCAGCTCTGCAGTGTCACAAAGGTCTCTTGGTTTCACGAGGCCCCACAATATCACAACGCTCCTCCCAGAGTCGCAATGGTCTCACTGGTTCCATGAGGCCTCACAGTGTCACAATGCTTTGCTTATACCATGGGGCCTCATAGTGTCACAATGATCTCCATGTCTCCATGAGTCCCCTGAGTATCACAATGGTCTCTGTGATTCCATGGTGCCCCTCAGTGTCATAATGGTCTCCATGGTTTTATGAGGCCCTGTGGTGTCACAATGGACCCTTGATTTGATGGGGCCTTTCAGTGTCACAATGATCCCTACATTCCATGGAGCCACACAGCGTCAGTACAGTCCCTTTGCTTTCATGAGGCCCAGCAATGTCACAGTTCTCTCCATGATTGCATGAGGCCCCACAGTGTGACAATGCTCCCTTGGTGTCACAGGGCCCCACAGTGTCACACTGGTCCCTTGGTGTCACAGGGCCCCACAGTGTCACATTGATCCCTTGGTCTCACAGGGCCCCACAGTGTCACAATGGTCCCTTGGTCTCACAGAGCCCTACAGTGTCACAATGGTCCCTTGGTCTCACAGAGCCCTACAGTGTCACAATGGTCTCTTGGTTCCATGGCCCTGTGCTGCTGCATTCCCCCGTCCCCTTCTCAGGCCGCCCTGCCAGCTGAGAAATGCTCCTTGGGCCTCGGCCTTGGCCAACAGCCCCTGGGCTCAGCTCCTCTGCAGCTCATCACAAACACTGCCTGCTCCAGGCACTGCTGATGCCCAACCAGCTCCTGCTTTCTGTAGGAGCAGCACTGGGAACTGTTTTAGTTCCCTCAGTGGCACAACAACCCTGCTCTCACACTGCCAAAGAAAGCTGTTGGTGCCAAGTGTGGCCAGGATGAATCATTGCTGGGACTGAAGCCCCTCTCTTGGGGCCCTGCAAACAGCGCTCCAAAAAGAGCCCCTGGAGCTCTCCTGGGCCAGCGACTCCCTCTGAGTGGGGCCTCTCCCAGCCGGGAACTCTCCTGTTTGCTGCACTCGGGGATCCTGAACAACGACAGAGCCTGGGCCGATCCCCCCACTCCTCCA
>JALJVW010000135.1:0-17803 GCA_024865655.1 Emberiza elegans | reverse complement strand
AACTTTCTAAAAGCATCCAAAAAAAAATTGGACAATTAACAGTGCAACAACAACCACTAAAAGTTCAATGGTCCTCTTTTTAGCTAGACATCATCAACCCTTTAGTCCTTGGATTGGAAGGGATTTTATTGAACCAGTCTTTTTTTCCACTTGAAGCTTCTTGAACCCTTCCTTCAGTACCTGAATGCTTTTGTGGTTTGACTTGCTGTGGCTGGAAGGTTCATGTAACACATGCCCTCAGAGTCTACAGTCATGCCCATGTGCCCAGGTAAAAAATTCTGTCGCTGTTCTGCAAGGTGGCATGTCTGATGGTCTCTATGTCTGAGAGCAGGCCACTCAATGTGAGGGGAGGTAGCATTGGTTTGCTTACTTAACAGGCACCCAAGATGGTCTAATTGTCCTAAAGCTTTAGCTGCAGCCACCCAAGGTAGTCAAATTGGGGTTGCTACCATCCGATACCTGGATTAAAAGCTTGCAAAGCCATCTCTTTGATATCATCCAATACTTCTCTGGGGATACCTGCTGCTTGATCATCTGGTAGGCTGTGTTCTTCTCCAGTTAGATGGTTGATTGTCAATTCTGCCTTTGCCTCATTATTAGCATAGTCTGCTATTAATTGATTTACTAAACTCTTCCATCCCCCTTCCCATAGGGTGTATTCTGTAGGTGACAACAACATGGTCATAATATATTTCAAATCATAGGAAGTTAAGATGTGCTGTAAACATGGCCCTCATTAGGCCATTAAAACAAGGTAAGTCCCTTCTATGGTCTTCAGCTGCCCTACAGAGATCCTTGATTTCCCCGTTAGCCAATGGCTGATACCTGGGATTCTGCCCCCTTCTTTCATAATATATGGGAGCAACGAGGAGTTTCAAGGCTGTTTGCCAGTCTCCTTCCTTAACTGCTTCTTTCTGGATCCTTTCCCAGGGATCTTCTGGGGTTGGAGGTGGCTCTGGGGAATCCAAACTGTCTTCTGGGGAGGAAGAATAACTTGGAGCAGAAACATTTGGATTAGAAATAGTGTGACAGTTGGGCTTAGTATCTTTGATCATGAGGTTATATTGTTCAGAGGGGAGGCAAAGGGGCACTGCCATTTTGTCAGGTGTTGGGGAGGAAGGGTTTGATTTAGGATGGTGGACTTCCAGGGTGGAGTTCTGGAGGCATGGCCCAGGGTGAAGGTGGAATGATTGACAGTGGGCATGACCCTCAAGCGAGGGGTGGAGTCTGGAGGTTCATTCAGGGCAGAAGAGAAGGTTGTGGTAGCAGGAAGTGGAGGAGCCAAGATGGAGGGAGGATGATTGGGGCACATTCAGGCTCCTTCCATCTTGAGTCTCAGGGCATGATGCTCCAAGACATGTGGCCATTGCCATCTTGGACCATTGTGGAAAGGTCTGAGAAAGGCAGGTTTGAGGGAGGTCTTGAGTTAGGGTGACCAATGGATTGAGTTTTCAACACACTGCTTGCTGGTGAAGGGTCTCAAGGATGGTGTGGAAGATGGGGAGCATGTGGGGTGCAATGGGGTCCCTTTGATCAAAAGGTTGTACAATTTTAACTCCCACTGAGTCCCAAAATTCAGTGGTATGGATTTTGTCAGCAGAGACATCTGGAAAATTTTAATGATCCACCTCATGATTGATTTTAATTCATTCTTTGAAAATATTTTGTCATGATCAGTGATTAAATTAAAGCATCCATATATGCTCCTTTCTACTTTGGACATCTGGCTGCCCATTTTTCTCTTTCTCTGCCTGGGGGAAGAGCCACTGGAACACCCCAAATCAATTATGGGACATGGGTGCATATTGTAAAAACACAGTGGCAAAATGGGCAATAAATGTCTTTCATTTCCCCAAACCCACCTGCAATCCTATGCAGGTGAAACCATCATTGTCCCTGCTGATCCTGGACAAGGTCCCTCTAGACAACGATGAATCCACTGGGCCCGGCACAATCAAAAATCCTGGGGAGTGCTGGCCTATCCATCAGCTAACCCCAGCTGAGTGACTGACACAGGGAGCCCTGAATGTCATGGTCCCTGTTCGGGTGCCAAATGTCACAATGAAGGTGGCTGCGACAAACCTCTCTGGTTCCCTGACTTCAGGGTGAGGGTGGCGAAAATAAAAAAAGAAGCAGGATCAATGGAGTTGTTTAAAAGGAACTTTAACAATATGATGAAAAACAATTAATATGGAGAAGTTGAGAACAGTATGAGGGGTACGATCCCAAGACCCGAGACAAAGGAGAAGCAACAACATAGACACTCGGGGTAGAACACTCTAGAACAATAACCATATAGGGGAAACAAGTAACCAATAGGGGTGTCGAACTTGGACAACTTAGCATAGCAACACTAAAGGCTTATGGGGGAACTCTCAAGCTCACCCTAACTTAAACAAATGATTCCCAGGGCTTGAAACTCGTGCCCAGTTCTTCCAGGGTAAAATCGGGCTGACTCTGAGTTACAGTTGGGCTAACTACCGCACCTCTGCTTTGCACTGGCCCCTTGGGACCATGTGGCCAAACAGAGCCACAATGATGTCCTTTTTCCATGAGGCTCTACAGTGTCACAATGGTCCCTTGGATCCATGGTGCTCTGCAGTGCCACAATGGCCCCTCCATTTCACAAGGTTCCCAAATGTCACCTTGGTCTCCATAGGAAGGAAAGCACGGAGCCCCCATATTTCAGGAGCTGATGAACAGCAACCACCAGAGGCCAAGGCAAGCCTGACCTGTCTGTCCTGGCAGGTTTGCTTGGACCAACCCTAGGATATTTGAAATTATGAATGTGGAATCCTAATTTAAAACATTTGTGCCTGGAGAAGAGGGATGTTTTTCTTCCATAAATAGAAAAGCAGAGAGCCCTTTCTAGTGTTTGGAAAACAGGTGAGTGCTGGTACTCAGGAATCAAAGACCAGCCAGACCTGTCTGTCCTGGCAACTTTGTTGGACAGTAATCCTTGGATACACAGAAATTTGGAGGTGGAATCCTAATTTTGGCTATGAATGCCTGGAAAAAATGGATAGTTCTTTTCCATAAAAAGAAAAGCCCAGAGCCCCAGTGTTTCAGGGGTGGATGGCAGCAGCCTTCCACATTCAAGGTCAGCCAGACCTGTCAGGTGACCCCTGGGAGGCCAAGGCAGCCACACCTATTTCATGTTCCCTTGGTTTCTCAGGGCCCTGCAGTGTCACAATGGTTCTCTTGCTTCCACTATGTCCTCTGGTGTCTTAATGGCCCCTTGGTTACAGAAGTCCTTAAGGATCTTAATGGTCTCCATGGTTCCACACGGCCCCATGTGTCATAATGATCTATTGGTTCCATGAAGCCTCTCTGTGTCACCATGGCCCCTTGGTTCCATTGGGGCCCAGTAGTGCAACAATGATTCCCTTGGTTCCACAAGTTCCCATAGTGTCACAATGACCCCTTCCCTCCATGAGGCCCTGCAGGGTCACAGTGGTCTCCATGATTCTATGGGGCCTTTCAATGCCACAGTGCTCTCCATGGTGCCCCGCAGGATCACAATGGCCCTTTGGCTCCACGAGGCCCTGAAATGCAGGAATGGCCTCTTGGTTCCACAAAGCCCTGCTGCTTCACACTGGCCCCTTGGGACAATCTGGCCCAACAGAACCACCATGATGTCCTTGGTTCCATGAAGCTCCACAGTGTCAGAATGGACCCTTGGATCCATGGTACTCTGCAGTGTCACAATGTCCCCTGCATTTCAGAAGACCCCAAAGTGTCACAATGGTTCCTCAAGACCCCATAATGTCGCAATGGCCCCATGGATCCATGGTACTGACAGTGTCACAATGATCCCCTTGGTTCCACAAGTTCCTGCAGTGTAACAATGCCCTTTGGCTCCACAACACCTCACAGTGTCAAAGTGAGGTAAGGAAACAACCCAGCCCCGGGACAGATGAGAGGCAGTCACCAGAGGCCAAGGCTGGCCAGACTTGACTGTATTAGCTGATTTTGTCTGGGAGTAACCCTTGGATATCGAGAATTTTAGATGCAGAATCCCAATTTTGGCCATGGGTGCCTAGACAAGAAAGACAGTTCTTTTCCATAGGAATAAAAGCACAGAGCCCCAGTGCTTCACGGTCAGATGGGAGTGGCCCTTGACATGTCAAATTCAGTGGGACCTGTCAGACAGCCCCCAGGAGGCCAAACCAGGAGACCTGTTCCATGTTCCCTTGATTTCCTGGGTCCCCACAGTGTCACAGTATTCTCCTTGATTCCATGGGTTTTTGCAATGTCACAATGGCTTCTTGGTTTCATTAGCCCCAACAGAATCACAGGGTTCCCTTGGCTCTGTGCAGCCCCGCTGTGTCACAATGGCTCCTTGTTTCTATGGGTCCCAATGTTTGATTACTGACCCTTGCATCCATAGGGCCCCTCAGTTACACAATGGTCTCCTTGATTCCATGAGGTTCTGTAGTGTCACCATGGTGTCCTTGGACCCACATTGTCACAAGTGACCCATGGTTCCATGAGGTTCTGCAGTGTCACTGTGGTCCCTGTCAGAGGCTGGATGAGATCGATGTCCCGAGACACCTTGGGATGCTCAGAATGCTCATGTGGGGCCAGGGGAGGGTCAGGCCTTGGTTTGTGGTGGGACAGAGCCCCGCCCCTAGCCCTGATGTGGCAGAGCTGTCAATCACACAGGAGGCATGGTGCTAACTCAGCTCTGATTGGCTGATTTGTCAGTCAATCACCCACCAGTAGCTGGTGCCTACCCTGGCTCTGATTGGACAAGCAACTGGCAGTCCCACCCCAGGGGCGGGCCCGTGAAGGCCCAGGGGGTTAAAAGCCAGAGCACGAGGCTAGCCCAGGGTTTGGATCCTGCCTTCTCCTGGGGTTCCTGTGTTGGCGATGCTAGAACTTGGTACATATGTGTGTGTGTGTTTCTATAGATCTTCTGTCCTTCTGTACTCTCTTTCTTCTCCTTCTAATCCTACTTACCTGGAACATTTTTGGGTAACTTAACATCTTAAGGGTAAAGGTTTTTAGGTTAAATGGGCTAAGTTACTGAATTTAATGCTATGATAAGGGTTTCATATTGAAGTGGATTTTGTATTAAATGCTTTGCCCAAGTTCCTTGATTGTCTAAATTTTGCCAGTAAAATTTGGTGTCATTTTGACCTTTTAGCTCTGTTGATCAGAGCATGGTGCTGGTATCAGTTGAGGCTGTGGGTTCAACCCTGTGTGGGCCATTCACTTAAGAGCTGGACTTGATGATCCTTGTGGGTCCCTTCCTACCAAAAATATTCTTTGCATCTGTCCATGTTGAGAATATCTGGTTGGTGTTTCTCCTGTGCACCAAACTCAAGTCAAGGAACCTTTGGTTACCCCCAGCATTTCAGTGTTCTGGGGTGTTCCAGCCCTGCAGTCTCACAGTGGCCTCTTGTTTCTATGAGGCCCCCCAGTGTCACACTGGCCCCTTGGTTCCATGAGGATCTGCAGTGTCACACAGGTTTATGACATTTGCCCTTGCTGCCCCTCACATCCCCCTGTCCCACAAACAGCCCCGAGCCACCTGTGAGGGACAGGCCCTGCTGTCCCAGGCTGGGCTCAGGGCTTGGCCTTTCTGCTTCCCCCAGCCAGCCCAGGCCTTGCTCAGCATTGCAGTTCCCTGCTCAGAGCCTTTGGCTCCCTGCAATCCTGGCCTCAAGGATCTGCTCTCAGCAGTCCCTGGGGAGCCTTTGGCAGTCCCTGCCCTCAGTGGGGCCCAGCCATGCTGCAAGGGACTTGGGGTTTTGCTGCTGACTCCTTGAGCAGCTTCTTCAGCCTTCTCTCAGTGTCTGAGGGTCCTGGACTCAGCCCCTAAACCACTGTGGGCCTCAATAAAATAAAGAAAGCCCTCAGGGGCTCTTTCCCTTCCTTCAGTGGTCTTCAAGTCTCCATGGCTTGTGCAGCTGATTGGACTCAGTTTGTTGTTCTGTTAAGGAGGAAGACTTCAAAGTACACCTCATGACATTTTTATTAATCAAGTGAGTATTTTTTTTTATTTTCCAGATCAGAGAAGAGCTGATAGAAGCATTCCCCAAGTGATCTTGATGCTGAAGGTCTCCTTAGGAAGTCTGGGTGTGGAGAAGAATGAGCCCCTTGAGGGCTGACCCTGTTTGGACAAGCTGCTCCTCACCCCCAGCCTCACCATGTCTGACATGGCCCACCTGGCACTGACATCCCCGTGCCCTGCAGCAGAACCTTGTCCTCTGTGCTCTGCAGCTCCATGTCCCAGCCCATTGCACCGTGTCCCACCTGCTCTCCTCAGGGCTCTGCCTGCACACAGGCCCAGGAGAAGTTTTCCTGTTGGGAAGGAAAGAATGGAAAAGCCTGAGCAGGTTTCCTAAACAACAAACCCCTGCTCAGTCCAGGCTGCCTGGAATGGTGTCACCTTTCTACAAGGGAAAGTGTGAGCAGAAATGATCTCTGGAAGGAGAATTCTCTGTCCTTGTCCTTTCCCTGGATCTCTGTTGCAGATGGAAACTGCTGGTGCCATCCTCACCTTTAACTTCTCTCTGGAATGCAAACAGATGTTCCCAGATGTGTTAAGCAGGATCTTCTCAATGTTTCTACAAAACTTTTGTATTTTTCATGGAATGAAGAGGCCATTTTGGCACTGAGGGGGTGACGTGGAAGCAAAGAGTCAATTGTGACCCTGGGATGCCATGGAACCAAGGGGCCATGGTGACAGAGCAGGGCCACGTGGATCCAGTGGTCCATTGTGACACTGGGGATCCAAGGAGACCATGGAGACACCCCCAGAACCTCATGGAACCAAGGAGTCCATGGTGTCCCAGTGGGGCTGCATGGAGCCAATGGTCCATGGTGACACTGCCCATCCAAGGAGGTCACTGTGACACTGCAGAAGCTCATGGAGCGAGGAAGGCCATTGTGACACTGAGGAACTTCATGGCACCAAATATCCATGGTGACACAGCAGGGCATCATGGGAACCAAGGAATCGCTGTTGGCAGTAGGGAAACTCATGGAACCAGGCGCCCTTGTGGCACTGCAGAACCAACAGAGCTGCTGGACCTTGTCCCCTGGCCCTGCACAGCTCCTTGGGAGGCATGGCAGGAGCAGCACCCTGGGAGCCTCAGGAATGCCCCTCTGGGATCCATGGCACACACTCCCAGGGGCTGGAATTCCAGTTCCCAGCCAGGAAAAGATGTTCCTGCCCTCAAAGGCAAAGCTCTCAAGAAAGAGCCAAAAGCCAAGAGGAGCAAGATCTTACAGTGACATTTCACTGCCAGCCTGCATAACTTCACCCATGGTGGTTGTAGCTCATGGATTGGGAATGAAATCAGGGCAGGGTCTTGGGTGGGAGCTGCCCTGGGTCAAGGGAGACACTGAGAGAGCAAAAGAGCAGGCGAAGAAAGGCAGGAGAAAAAGGAGGACACAAACACAATCAGCTGAGAAGGTGGCACTCTGAAAAACAAACTGGAAGGGATGGAAAATGAATGGGACAGAAATCAATAATTCTCAAAGTTTTCTTTACTCTCAAAATACTTCCCAACCCCCCAGCCCAACACAATCCTCATCCCACATCCTGAAATTTGGATCCCACTTCTCCCCATCTCCTTCCAAACCCATCTTCCCCCGGAGGCTGTGGAATTAAGTAATTCTGGCACGGGGCTGAGTTTTTTGAGATGGGAACAAGGCAATTTGAGGTGGGAATATGCTCTTTTGGGGTAAGATTGAGTTGTTTTCAGTTGGGATTGAGACATTTTGAGGTGACAGATCAAACCATCTTGACGTTTGGAATGCAAATATATGGAGAACATTTCCTGAAATTCCCCAAGAACCCACGAATCCCCCAGAATATATTTTTAAAAAATAAATTCCATCTGAAATACCTGTAAATGGTGGGACTTTAGACATCTTTGATCAATTACTTCCTTTTTAGTGCTATTTCAGGTGTTTTTAAGCTATAAAGGCAAATCAGAAGCAATTAAGAGCCAAACCAAAAGGATAACCAGCCAGGTGTCTTCCCAACATGGATCTCAGGAAATGTGCATCCTCCCATGGGGGATGGAGCTGGATGGGCAGCGCAGGAAGCTCTTCCCGCAAGGGGGGCACTGAAGGGGGCTTCCTTACTTACTGGTGCCTCCGTTGGTGTTGGTCAAGGGAGAGCTCCATGAAGCTCTTCCTGCACTGGGGACACTGGGGACACTCGGGAAAACTGTGTAACACGAATGGGACGGGACACGCAGAAGCAGCGTCTAGAGCTTTATTTTTCTAGCATCAGTCTCAATACATTGATTACAATGGAGACAGGAGAGATGCTAACAGCTCACTGTTCCCAAAGCATGCCAAAGAATTCCAGTGTGACAGTATAACATAAGACAAGTCCAGCCTAAGATTCATCCAATCATACAGAGTAAAAGCATAATGACAGTGGTTCTGTCCAATCACCTAAAGAACACGTAACTAAGGTTAAAACAATAGCGTTCTATTCCTTAAGACAATGGTTCGTTCAGAAGAGACACAGCACAGAGCTGTATTCATGATTGGCCTTCTAATATATACTTAATATATACTTAATATATATTTTTTGCAACTTAGAAAGCTAAGCTAGAGGCTTATTGTTATAGCTTACTTGATTTCACCATGACCTAGAAAACAAGTTCTGCTGTTTTAGCACTATTTCCCAACCTGCTGTCTTGAGGCCTGTCTTTTCTACCCTATCCTAAAATCCTCTGGCTTTAAGGATTCCTACAGTAGGGCCTCTCCTTGGTGTGGATGTGCCGGTGGGTGATGAGGTGGGAGTTGTGCTTGAAGCCCTTCCCACCGTCGGGGCAGCAGAAGGGACTCTCCTCAGTGTGAATCCACTCATGCAGGAGGAGACTGGAGCTGGTGTGAAACCATTTCCCACATGTGGGGCGCTTCTAGGGCCATTCCCCGGTGTGGATCATCTGGTGGCTGATCAGGTCAGAGCTCTGCTTGAAGCACTTCCCACACTCCAAGCACTTGTAGCGCTTCTCCCCGTCATGAAGCTGCTCAGGGACCACCAGCTCTGAGCTCTGGCTGAAGCTCTGTCCACCTTCCTGGCACAGGGTGGGTCTTTCCTCCTCAGAGCACCCTGGGCTGGGTTTGCAGCCACTCCTCATAGGGGATCTCCATGGCTTTTCCTCCCTGTTGGATTCCAGTGCAATGGAGGTGCTCAAAACAGCCTGTTCCAGGTTCTGTTTTGGGCATTGGTCCTCCCTGGTCTCCATCCTCAGCTCCTTGTATGGGGGAGGAAGAACAAGGAGAGGATGTGATTTACCTCTCTGCCAGAGGGAAGGGGAAGGAGATCCCTCCAGGGCTTTCCCAGAAGGACAGCATTGACCCCAGGTTTGTCCTGCAGCCAGGGGCCATGCTGGGCTGGGAGATGCAGCAGGAGAGAGGGGGAAAGGAACACTGACTTCCTCCTCACCTGCCGGGGTGTCCTGGGGCTGCTTCCTTTTACTCACAGCCTCCTCCTCCATCCGGCCAAGTTTTGGGAATAGGAAATCCTGTTTTGGGAGGAAAACAAGGGAGGAGCACGTTAAGTTTTGTACTGGATTGAAGGTAAACCTGGGGGAGAATCTAAGCCAGAATTACAATTTAATAATAAAATTAAGATCAAGGCAATAATACAGAAACACTGCCTTAAACTGACAGAGTCAAGATATAACCTGACACCCTGTTGCTCAGGGTGGTGGCTGCAGTCCCATTAAATGGTGGCTGCAGTCCTGTTGGAGTGATCAACGTGACTCTGTCAAAGCAGTGATCCTGTAGAAGGGTCTGGTCTTCCTCTGAAAGTCCAGTGGTGGTTCTGGAGCTCTTGTCCTCTGGGATTCCTGTAGGCAAGGTGCTACTGGTGTTAAAAGCCCCAGATTATATCTAGATGTGAATGCTTGGTTCCTCCCCCTGGGCGGAGCATCCCACAATTCGATGATGGAATTTGATCAGTCCTGCAGTGACACTCAATGGCCCATTCACAGCAGATATCTCCCCTGGAGGGCGTTATCAGGGCTGAGTCATGGAAAAGATAAACACTGCCCTGCCTGTTTATAGAAGTTGATGAAAATGGGGATTGAAAACATGCATTTGGTTACATCTTGCATTGCAGCCTGAAACAGTGGAGTAATCCCTGCTCAGGGGGTGAACACCACCCCCCCTTACCCAAACTGGCTCAAGTGTAAAACCCTCACCCCGGGAAGGCCAAACACACAGGGGACAATGTCACACTTGCCCTGCTCCAGGGGAGGTCTCTGTCCCTGTCACTCCCTTGCTCTGCCCCCCCTTTTATCTTTCTTTCCATCTCTCTCTACCTCACATTTACTGTTCAATAAAATCCACGTTGAATTTTTTCTCATTAACACCTTAATTGGGGCAGAGGAATCTCTCATACGATTTTTTTAACCAGATTGTGGCATTATTTTGGCACAGTGAGTTCAGGGCACTGTTGTCTGACCCCAAGTGCCTTTGACAACAGCATGGTCCCCTCCTCTGAGGAAGTTGTGCTTCTCGCTGAAGGAACTCTTGGAAACTTGCACACAGCTTCCTCTGAGCAACTTACAGGAGAACTGATGAGGAAAATGGCTGTTGTGAGTGGCCAGTGAAAAAGAAAATATTTTGTTGTCCTTCCTTGAAAAGTTTGTTAAATTCACTGGAGGAAAAGGATCAAATGTTACCTGTGAGACTGACAAGGTTCTTTCACTCCAAGGTGAGGAACACAAGGCTGCTGAAAGTCCCACAAGAAGCCCAGCTCAAGTAGCTAAATTCCCAAATAACTCCTTAATTCCCAGGCTTGGGTTCTTTGCCAAATGTGAGAATCATTTTTCTCTTCACCCCTGTCACCTTTGTGACAGCTACACAGAGCTGTTCCTTCCTTTTAATAATATCTGTATGGGGCCAAATTTGCACTTTTCTTTTATTGGATCCTGCCAGCAGCTGAGCTGGAGCTGTGCAGGGACTGATGAAACTTGGAATTGCCACACAATTGCTTCTATTGTCAGTTTATTCATGTTTGGGATTTGTTTGCGTCTTCATCACACGTAACTTGTGGGAAAATCAAATATTCATCAAAGTATTTTCTGCAGAGTTAAGTTTGGTTTCTGCCAAGTTTATTTTGTCCAGTGCCCAGTGGATGCTCGAGGGATCTCTGTGCCTCTCGCCCTGGAGAATGCTTGGGAGGGGCTTGGGGGGGCTGTCCCTGTCCCTGTCACCCCAGGCCATTCCCCAGGGGGTCTCCATCATTCTCACCCAGGGAATGCCTGGGGGTCTCCCTCCCTCTCACCCCTGTGCCAGGGGGTGCTCAGGGCAGTCTCTGTCCCTCTCAGCCCAGGGGATGCTCGGGGGTCTCTGTCCCCTCACCCTGGGGATGCTCGGGGGGTCTCCATCCCTCTGGCCTCAGGCAATGCCTGTGCAGGGCTGGGGACCAGGGGCTCTGTGTCCCTCTCACCGCTGAGGGTGCTCGGGGCTGGGGGGGCTCTCCGACCTTCTCACCCCTGGGGAGGCCGGGGGGTCTCTGTCCCTCTCAGCCCTGGTGTGACCCCACCCAAACATCATCGGGCTCAGAGGGACAGAGACACCCCCAAACCCCCAGAAGGGCTGAACCTGGGATTTGGTTTTGGGGCTGAGGATTTAGGAAGGGGCTGGAATTGGGGCTGGGCTGGGAGTTGGGGCTGAGATTTGGATTAGAGCTGGGATTGGGGTTAAGGCTAGACATGGGATTGGCTTTAGGGCTGGGGTTGGGATTGGGTCTGGGGCTAGATGAGTTTTGGCACTGGGATGAGATTAAATACAGAACTGTGAGTGTGTCTAAACATGGAGTGAGACTGAGACCAGGATCAGGGTCAGGTTTGGGACTGAGCTCACCCAGAGCAGGACAAGGGGGATATCACTGTGGGATGGTTTGGGGAAAATCCTGTTTTGGGGAAAAACAAGGTGTGAATGCCTTGGGTTGGGGATTCCTCCCACCCATGTCCATTTTTGGAAGTTACCCAATGTCCACAAAAACCTTCAAAAATCAAGAGTGAATTTAAAAAAAGCCACCACGAGTGTCCCATTTCCAGTCTCATCCCTCTCGGGTTCTGGTGGTCCCCCATCTCAGGACTGGGGATGCCAGGGATCCTGGGGATCCCCATTCTCCAGGGTGCTGCTTAAGGGTTCTGGGAGGTTTTGGAGTCCCAGGGTCCCCCTCTCCAGCCCCCCCTCAATCCAGCCACTTGGGGTTTCCCCCTCTTCCCACTGCCCTGTCCTGGTTTAGGGCAAATTTGGTAAAAATCCTCCAAAGGGGTTTTCTCTAAAAAGCAAATTCAAGCAGCCCCTTCCCCAACCAGATCAGGAAAATATTTCCTTTGAGAAAAGGGAAAAAACCTGGCAAAGCATTCACCAACACAAAAAATGAACAATATTAAAAAATAAAACCTCTTGCAGCTCCAAAAGAGATGACAAACTTAGAAAGCTCCTCTGTGGGCTGTAGCTCAGCTCACTCAGTCTCTTATCAGTCTCTTATCAGTTCCTCTGGCACTGGAAATGCCATGGCCCAGGCTGGGCCACGTGGGCCACAGGTGGGAGCTGTCTGTGGTGTTCTGGGTGTTCAGTCCAGAGCAGGTTTAAACAGCTCCAAAGAAAAAGAAACCACAGTCCAGGGAATTTCCCTGCCTCAGCAAGCTAAAAACTAACTAAAAGCAAAGGAGAGCTCTGTCCTGCTGTCTGTCCGACTACAGACAACTGATACCTTAGGGTTTAAGTTTTTCTGTTCTGTTTTGGTGTGCAGCTTTAGCTTTATATTAAGTGTTACTGGGATCTTCTCACAGCATGGTAAAGACAAAACAATCCTGCTCTAGCTGGAGATTCAAGGACAATCTCTTCAAACTTCAGCCCCAAAGCACAAACAATGTGAAAAGAGGAGAGCAGGCAAGCAAGCAAGGAGGATGAAACTTCATAATTTGAAGTTATTAATTGGGCAGTTAACTCCTATATGCAAATGGACTAAAACTTATAAAAATGTGAGATCTCATGACCAAGCCCTCTTTTCCTCCCATCTTGGAGCCATCCAGGCAGAGCCACAACTGTGGCTCCGGTACTGTCAGAGTGTGGCCTTTAAGGCACTTCAGTAAAAATCCACTTTATTTCTCTTAGCTCTGTCTGGCCTTTGTTCCAGCTCCTTAAGGCATCACAACAGTCCAGGAGCCGGAATGTGGAGGAGTGAGTGCAGTTTCTGAAAACAAACTGCAGCTTCTTCCTCTCCCCTTCGCTCTCAGAACCAGCCTTAAAGGTGCAGAACTCATTTCTGGGCTAAACGGACCGATGGGGTACGAGCATCATGAAGTCACCCCAGGACACGCCCCTGTCAGGGTCAGGGGTCCCGTCCCGCCTCATCTCCGGGCTGCCGGGGGTCCCCAGCTCCGGGATCGCCCCTTCCCTCTCTCCCGAGATGGGGGCTCCCCGTTCCACAGCCCCGGCTCTCACAGGGATCCCCAAAACCAATGTCCGCCCCGTCGGTACCGGGCCATCCCCCGTGGGCCCCAGGACCCTCCCGAGGGGCGATCGCGCTCCTCCTCTCCCCGAACAAGCTCCTCTTAGGGACCCCGGGAGATATCCGGGCTCGAGTCCGGGATCTGCCGGCTCGAACGCTCTCCAAGAAAATCCTCCCGGGAGACCCCTGGCTGGAGCCAGGGCGAGCTCAGCCTCGCCCTCACCTGCGGCTCGGGGCTGGGGCGATGCTCCCAGGGGCAGGGGTGCTGCAGGCTCAGCGTGCGGGCGCTGCGAGCGCCAGGATTCTCCGCTCCCGCTCCTGCTCCTCCTCTCCCTCCTCTTCCTCCGCATTCCCTCCGCTCCCAGCCCGGACCCCCTTTCCACCGCTCTGCCCCGCGGCCCCGACAGCACCGGCTGCTGGGTGGGGGCCCCGATCGGCCCCAGGGCTGGGCAGGGGCTCAGGGACCCCAGGGCGGATCCGTCCCCGGCCCGAGCCCCAAATTCCGCTCGGGGGCCGCTGGGCTCTGCGGGCCCGCCTGGCAACCGGTGAGTCATCGGCGACAAAAGCGTTGGTTGGCTGAAAATTGTTCAGCGACTCCTCTGATTGGCTGGAATTTTGAAAGGCGCTGCGCCCAGCGGGTGTCCCTGGGAGCTGCGGAGTCCGGGCCGGAGCCTTTTCCTATTTCTTTCTCCCCCTCTGAGACCATTTCTGATTTCTTTCTCTCTCTCTGAGACCTCTTCCCGATTTCTTTCTCTCACTTTCTCCTCCCCATTTCTTGTTCAGTTCAATCCATGTTCGAGCAGATCCGCAGGTTGCATTCCCAAGGTCTCATTCGCACCTTCACTGGGGCAGAGGCGTCTCTCCCTCATGGGATCGTAACCCATGGGCAGGGTCCTTTCCCAGCCCAATCCTTCCAGGATTCTATTGGGAACTCGCTTCCATTTCCTCCTTCCCTCTGCTTCCCGCCGGGAATCTGCTGGAAAATGCCCGGCAAAGCCACCTTTGCTGTGTGCTCTGGGAGCCCACAGAGCTGCTGGACCTTGTCCCCTGGCCCTGCACAGCTCCTTGGGAGGCACGGCAGGAGCAGCACCCTGGGAGCCTCTGGAATGCCCCTCTGGGATCCATGGCACACACTCCCAGGGGCTGGAATTCCAGTTCCCAGCCAGGAAAAGATGTTCCTGCCCTGGAAGGCAAAGCTCTTAAGGGGACAAAAGCCAAGTGGAGCAATATCTTACAGTGACATTTCACTGCCAGCCTTCGTAACTTCCCCCATGGTTGTTGTAGGTCGTGGACTGGGAATTAAATCAGGGCAGGGTCTTTGGTGGGAGCTGCCCTGGGTCAACGGAGACACTGAGAGAGAAACAGAGCAGGCAAAGAGAGGCAGAGAGAAAGGAGGACACAAACACAGTCAGCTGAGAAGCTGGCACTCTGAAAAACAAACTGGAACTGACTGAAAATTAATTGAACAGAAAGAAATAATTTTGTAACTTGATTTCCTATCAAAACACATTTCCCTCCCTTTCTCACAAACCTCCTCCTGGTGTCATTCAGCAGGGCTGTCAGAAAGTTTTTGTTCTGAGTGGATGTTACAGGCTGCAGCCACAAGCAAACAGGGAATGGGGATTTTCCTGCTCCTGGGGAGTTTGACATCCTCAGCTGAAGAGAGGAGGAGGCACCAGAAGAAAAGGGCAGCTGGCCTTCACCCTTCCACAGGAAAGAGGCAGGGGAAAATCTCTCATCCTGTCTGCAGCTGCTCCCACAGGGATGTGAGGGCTGATCCCAGAGCCCCAAGGGTCACAGTCAGGGCTGCCCTCAGGGAATGCTTGCCTGGTATTGAGGGGCAGAGTGGGAGCACCTGGATCTTGGAGCACCCAGCTGCCCCCCATGTTTGGAGGTGCCTGAGGAGGGCTGGGACGATGCCAGGGACATCCTGCAGTGACATCCCCCCTGTCCTGCTCTGGGTGAGCTCAGTCCCAAACCTGACCCTGATCCTGGTCTCAATCTCACTCCATATTTAGACACACTCACAGTTCTGTATTTAATCTCGTCCCACTGCCAGACTTGTCTAGCCCCAGACCCAATCCCAACCCCAGCCCTAAGGCCAATCCCACTTCTACCCTTAACCCCAATCCCAGCTCTAATCCAAATCTCAGCCCCAACTCCAAGACAAGCCCCAATTCCAGCCCCTTCTAAATCCTCAGCCCCAAACCAAATCCCAGGTTCAGCCCTTCTGGGGTTTGGGGGTGTCTCTGTCCCTCTGAGCCCGATGATGTTTGGGTGGGGTCCCAGCAGGGCTGAGAGGGACAGAGACCCCCGGCCTCCCCAGGGGTGAGAAGGTGGAGAGCCCCCCAGCCCCGAGCACCCTCAGCGGTGAGAGGGACACAGAGCCCCTGGTCCCCAGCCCTGCACAGGCATTGCCTGAGGCCAGAGGGATGGAGACCCCCGAGCATCCCCAGGGTGAGGGGACAGAGACCCCTGAGCATCCCTGGGCTGAGAGGGACAGAGACTGCCCCTGAGCACCCCTGGCACAGGGGTGAGGGAGGGAGACCCCCAGGCATTCCCTGGGGTGAGAATGATGGAGACCCCCTGGGGAATGGCCTGGGGTGACAGGGACAGGGACACCCCCTGGGGAATGGCCTGGGGTGACAGGGACACCCCTGGGGAATGGCCTGGGGTGACAGGGACAGGGAAAACCCCCCAAGCCCCTCCCAAGCATCCCCCAGGGCAAGAGGCACAGAGATCCCTCAAGCATCCACTGGGCTCCGGACAAAGTAAAATTGTTTCTGGTCAGAAATCAAACTTAACCCTACATAAAATGCCTTGAATTTGCTCTTCCCACAAGTCACTTGTGATGGAAATGCAAACAAATCCCAAACTTTAATAAACTTAGAGTAGATGCTATTTTGTGGCAATTCCAAGTTCCATTGGTCCTGCACAGCTCCAGTTCAGCTGCTGCCAGGTTCCAGTAAAAGAAAAGTGTAAATTCGGCCGAATCCAGATTATGAAAAGGAAGGTAAAGCTCTGTGTAGCTGTCACAAAGGTGACAGGGATGAAGAGAAAAATTATTCCTACATTTGGCAAAGCCCCCAGCCTGTGACAGAGAAATGGGGGCAGAGCAAGGGAGTGACAGGCAAAGAGAGCTCCCCTGGAGCAGGGCAAGTGTGACGTTGTCACCTGTGTGTTTGGCCTTCCCAGGATGGGGGTTTTACACCTGAGCCAGTCTGGGTAAGGACGGTGGTGTTCACCCCCTGAGCAGGGATTACCCCACTGTTTCAGGTTGCAATGCAAGATGTAACCAAATGCATGTTTTCAATCCCCTTCTTCATCAACTGGCATAAACAGGCGGGGCAGTATTCTTTATCTCTTCCATGACTCAGCCCTGATAACGCCCTCCAGGGGAGATATTTTCTGGGAATGGGCCATTGAGTGTCACTGCAGGACTGATCAAATTCCATCATCCCATTGTGGGAAACTCCACCCAGGGGGAGGATCCAAGCATTCCTACCTGGATATAAGCTGAGGCTTGCAACATCAGGAGCAGCTTGCCTACTGGATTGCCAGAGGACAAGAGCTCCATAACCACCACTGGACCTTCAGAGGAAGACCAGTCCCTTCTACAGGATCACTGCTTCGACAGAGTCACGTTGATCACTCCAACAGGACTGCAGCCACCATTTAATGGGACTGCAGCCACCACCCTGAGCAACAGGGTGTCAGGTTCTATCCTGCCTCTGTCAGTTTAAGGCAGTGTTTCTGTGTCATTCCCTTGATCTTAACTAGCTTAAGAAATTGTAATTTTGGCTTAGACTCTCTCCCAGGTTTGTCATCAAACCAGGACAAAACTCAATGTACTCATCCCTTGTTTTCCTCCCAGAACAGGATTTCCCATCCCCAAAATTGTGCCAGATTGAGGACGAGGCTGTGAGGAAGAGGAAGATGCCCCGGGACACCCAGGCAGGTGAGGAGGAAGTCAGTTTCCCTTTCCCCCTCTCTCCTGCTCCATCTCCCAGCCCAGCATGGCCCCTGGCTGCAGGACAACCCTGCTGCCAACGCCATCCTGACAGGGATGCACTGGGGATCTCCTTCTCCTTCCTTCTGGCATGGAGGAAAATCCCATCCTCTCCTTGTCTTTCCTCCTCCAGACAAGGAGCTGAGGATGGAGACCACAGAGGACAAATCTCCTTGGCAGACCCTCGTGGAAGAGGCTGTTTTGAGCGGCTCCACAGTGCAGAATTCCAATGGGGAGGAAAATTCCCAGGATTCCCGCAGGAGGAGGGGCTGCAAACCCAGCCCAGGGTGCTCTGAGGAGGAAAGACCCCCCTGAGCCAGGAAGGTGGGCAGAGC
>JALJVW010000134.1:34224-61876 GCA_024865655.1 Emberiza elegans | reverse complement strand
AATGGAAGGCACTCTACCATGTATACCTCCAGGGTTAGAGGGGCCCTGGGCCCCAGCCACGGAGAGGCCCAGGAAACTGATTTCTGGATGTGTGGATCTGATGGCTCATGGGGCCATCAGAACCACAAAGTAACGATGCCTTAGTTGATAGCCTGCAGTTTACCCTGATACCATCAGGACATGTGGGGGCAGAACCTGTTTCCATTGCCGGGGTGATGGGGATCCCCAATTGACCCTGTTGGAAGCCGAGGTGAGACTGGATGAAAGGTGAAAGCATCCTATTGTGACTGGCCCAGAGGCCCTGTGTATTCTGGGCATAGATTTCTTCTGGAATGGCTATTAAAAAGACCCAAAGGGACTCAGATGGGCTTTTGGCATAGCTGCTGTGGAGGCAGAAAACAGCAAGCAGTTGAACACTTTGCCTGGACTATCAGAAAGCCCATCTGCAGTAGGTCTCCTGAAGGTGGAAGAGCAATGAGTGCCAATTGCCACCTCGACAGTGCACTGCCAGCAGTATCAGACAAATCGAGATGCCGTGATCCCCATCCACAAAATGATCCATGAGCTGGAGAGCCAAGGGGTGGTCAGCAAGACTCACTCACCCTTCAAGAGTCCCATCTGGCCTGTGTGCAATTCTGACAGAGAATGGAGATTGACTGTGGACTACCGTGCATTGAATGAAGTGATTCCACTGCTGAGCGCTGCTGTGCCAGACATGCTGGAACTCCAGTACGAGCTGAGTCCAAAGCAGGAAAGTGGAATGCCACTATTGATATTGCTAACACATTTTTCTCCATTCCTCTGGCAGCAGAATGCAGGTCTCAGTTTGCTTTCATCTGAAGGGGTGTGCAGTACACCTGGAACCGACTGCCCCAGGGTTAGAAGCACAGCCCCACCATCTGCCATGGACTGATCCAGACTGCCCTAGAAAAAGGATGTGGCTCCAGAGCACCTGCAGTACATTGATGACATCACTGTGTGGGGGAACACGGCAATGGAAGTACAGATCCCAGGATAGCTGCTTTGTTATCATTCTTTCTATTCTATTCTTAGCTAGCCTTCTGAAAACTTCTTCCTTCTATCTCTTTGTAGTATAGTCTTAATGTAATATATATACAATATAATAAATCAAGTCTTCTAATTATGGAGTCAAGATTCTCGTCTCCTCTTCATCCTCAAAACCCTGTTCCCAGAAGGGACAATAACTGGTGACCCCCGACTGAAGAATGAACAATTGGACCTTCGACTGAGGAGGACATTTCTCACTTGGTGAGACCACCAGAGGAGCATTTGCTACATTTGGGTAAATCCCGGTATGTGGCATTGATGGTTGCTTCACGAGCGACCACAGACGTGGTTTCTAGCCAGGAGCTGAAGAACTGAAGATCCTGATTTGGACAGAGTTCACAGCAAGGCTGACCACAAAGAGAACCTTCTGAAAAAGCCTCCAGGATGATGTCTGGAAAGCCTACCAGGACCATGCAGATGGCCAGAGAGTGTTGGACACTGTGTAAAGGTACTGTGGGTTTTTCCCTCCTGAAAATGTGGCCTGTCGTAATTTGTGGCTGCTTATGTGGAGGACTTCTCCCTTGGGGATGAGGTTCATTTCTCCCCTTCAGAGGAGAAACTTATTGCCCTCTGGCAAAAATGGGGTCAAGAGGATGAAATTCTCCTGATGGAGACAGATTTCTATGAGTTTTCCAATGGGCAAAGCTCTTTGGATTTTTTACTAATGTGCTCTATGCTCCGACCTGTTCGTATGGGGGTGCATGGACTCTATTTTTCAGTTCTGTTTTGAGCGTGGGTTTGGATGTCCTAAGGTTTACCCAGCTTTCAGGCTGCTTTTTTCAGGTCTTGAAACGGAGAGCAGCTGTTTTTCCTGGATTGCTCACTGCAGGGGGAATGCTCCGTTCCCCGGTTCCTCCGGGAGACGACCCTTTGGAGGGGACGATTTCCTGCTTCTCAGCCCCCAAACCGGCAGTGGGGGGAAGTTTCGTCCGAGCCGAAAAGTTTTTTTTCGTCTTGAGCATGCTCAGATGCGTTTTTTCCCCCCCGTTCCTCTCCGGGGGGATGGGAGCCGCCTCTGGCAGCCCTGCCGGCACCGCTCCGCCGGTCTCCTGGGCCCTACCCGCTCAGAAGGCGGGCGGCACCGATCCCTGAGACCCCGCCTGCGGGGCCCGTGAATACGCCTCCTGGACCCGCCCGCCCGCCGCCCTGCCAGGGCGTCCCGCCAGCGGCTCGCCCGGCTTCCCGCCCGTGCCGGAGGCCCAAACGCTGCTTCCTGCGACTGTGCCGATGTCGCTGAGGCAGCAACCATCCACCGCCGCCTCCTCCCCCCGCCCGGTGCCGATCCGCTGGCTTCTCCGAGGCGCATCCACGGCCGACCCCAGAGCCAGGGGCAGGCGATGTTGGCGACTCCGTGCCACCTCTTAGGCTCAGCGGGCCAGCCCTGGGAAGGGATGCTGCTGATGGACGCCTTTGGAAAGGGGCTCAGGGCGCTAATACTGACCCGGCGGCCCGGCGGCAGCATCACCATCACCCCTGCTTCCAGCGAGACTTCCCCGAGTTCTTCCGGGCTGTCCCTCATCCAGCTGCCCTGCGAGGCGGGCTGGGACAGGGGGAAGGGCATCCCAGCCTCTCCTGAACTGTGGGGGGGCATGGCCCGCCAGCTGGCTGTGGGTGCAGCCCGGCTGCCTGTTTTTAAGATCGGAGTTCTTGCGGGCTTGGGGGCTGTTCGATCAGGGGTTTCCCCTTGGGAGGTGCGCGTCTCTCTGCTGCCCCTCGCACGCCCCGGTGGCGGGGGGCAGGTGGGTCCCGAAAGTTCTGCCTTTGGTCCCCAGCCCGGAGGGGGTGGGGGTGATACCGGGAGGCAGATGGGAGCACCACCGTTTGCATTTGCATTGCAGAGGGCACAGCCAAAAGCGATCATCACTTATCTGCTGTGGGGGACAAACATCCCTAGATTGGAGATGGGAATTCCTGGCACAGCTTCTGCTCCCCCACTGCTGGCAAGCCGCAGTGATTTTGGGGACAGGGAAACCTTTGCCACCCATTCTGCCATTCCATCGGCAGTGTGTTGCCAGGCTGTGGGGAAAGCAGAGCCCGCCTGGCGGGCTGGGCCTGGGCTGTTTGGTTTGGCTGCTTGGGCCAGGGCCACCGCCCGGCCTCCTGCTGGATTTGGGGGTTCTTCCCCCCTTCTGGGTCCTGGGCCACCGTTTTGTGGGCCAGGTCTGGGGTTCCTGATCCTTCCACATGGGCCAGGGCCCCAGGCCTCTCTTGGCCCCTTTGCTTTTTTGCTGCTGCTCTTGCTGACTAAACAAACAAACAAAAAAACAAAATTAAAAAAAAAAAATTAAATTTAAAAAAAAATAAATAAAAAGCCAAAAAATTAGCTGGCAGCCAAGGTTGTTCAAGAAAGGCTTCTCAAAATTAGAAATTCTAAAATTATTTTTGATAACTATTGATAGATTTTCCTTCAGCAGTTTGTTGTTTCAGGAGTCTGCAAGCCTGTCTCAGGACCAAAAGGGACTTCCAGAGATGGCAAAGAAGAACATCTTCAGTCCATGGACTTTTCCTGAAACTCAGCTGCTTGGACTTGAATTTCTTTGCATTGTTTTTTGCATTTTCTTATACTGTAAAATTGTTTTGTGATTTGATAGAATCTTATGTTTTACAGGTGAAGAAATTCCCTGTTCATTCCACACCAGCACTTGATTGAGATTTGGATTGGCAAAAGATAGCCTCTCAGGTGTTTGTGCTTTCCTCTGCACGGGCCCAGCAGAGAAAATTACAAACACTTTTCTTTTTAATTTAATTAATTTAAAGGGTGAGATGTTGCAGACATCTTTTGTGAAAAATCCTTCCTTTAGGATTTTTCCCTCCTGAGAAACCGAGAGGCCTCAGAGACAAGATGTAAACAATTGTTATCTGCTGCTGTGGAATGCAACAGGTGCACCTGTGATTGGTTTTTCCATGGGTGATTTTTATAGTTGGTAACCAGTCAAGGACAGAGCTGGCTCGGACAGATCCCAGGATAGCTCCTTTGTTATCATTCTTTCTATTCTATTCTTAGCTAGCCTTCTGAAAACTTCTTCCTTCTATCTCTTTGTAGTATAGTCTTAATGTAATATATATATAATATAATAAATCAAGTCTTCTAATTATGGAGTCAAGATTCTTGTCTCCTCTTCATCCTCAAAACTGTTCCCAGAAGGACAACAACCATCCTGGGGGATCAAAAAGAGTAAAGTCACTGGGACTGCCCAGGAGATCCAGTTCCTGGAGAGAAGTGGGCAAGACGGATGGTGTCAGTTTCCCACTGAGGTCATCAACAAAATCACTGTGATGTCTCCACCAACTAGCAAGAAAGAAACACAAGCTTTCCTGGGTGCCATAGGTTTTTCCATAGGTTTTTGGAGGATGCACATTCCTGAATACAGTCAGATCGTGAGCCCTCTTTACCTGGTCACCCCCAAGAAGAACGAGTTCCACTGGGGCCCTGGGCAGCAGCAAGCCTTTGCCCAGATCAAGCAGGAGATTGCTCATGCAGTAGCCCTTGGCCCAGTCAGGACAGGACCAGAGGTGAAGAACATGCTCTACTCTGCAGCCGGGAACCATGGCTTGTCCTGGAGCCTCTGGCAGAAGATGCCTGGGGACACTCGGGCTTGACCACTGGGATTCTGGAGTCAAATCTGCAGAGGCTCCGAAGCCAACTACACTCCAACAGAGAAGGAAATCTTGGCTGCCTATGAAGGTGTCCAAGCTGCCTCAGAGGTGATTGGTACAGAAGCACAACTCCTCCTGGCACCCCAACTACCACAGTGCTGGGGTGGATGTTTAAAGGCAAGGTTCCTTCCACCCACCATGCCACCAGTGCTACATGGAGCAAGTGGATTTCAGCTTATCACACAGAACACCCTGTATAGATAAACCTGAATTGCCCTGGGATTTTGGAGATAATTACAAACTGGACCGGAAAGGTGAAAATTTTGGTCTCACAGATGAAAGGAACAAGAACCAGTGACATGGGCTGAAGAAGATCCACCATATAACCAACTGCCAGCAGAGGAAATACGCTACTCTTTTCACTGATGGTTCCTGTTGCATCGTGGGGATGAACCGGAAGGGGAAAGCAGACGTATGGAGCCCCAGATGACAGGTCGCAGAGGCCACTGAAGGAGAAGGTGGATCAAGTCAACTTACAGAACTCAAAGCTGTTCAGCTGGCCCTGGACATTGCAGAAAGAGAGAAGTGGCCAAAGCTCTACCTCTACACTGATTCATGGATGGTAGCCAATGCTCTGTGGGGATGGCTGGAAAGGTGGAAAAGGCCAACTGGCAGTGTAAGAGGGGAAAACCAATCTGGGCTGCTGATGAATGGAAAGACATTGCCACTCAGGTGGGAGAAGCTACCTGTGAAAGTCCACCATGTAGATGCCCATGTCCCCAAGAGTAGAGCTAGTGAGGAACACCAAAACAATGAGCAGGTAGATCAGGCAGCAAAAATAGAGGTGTCCAAGATAGACTTAGATTGGCAACATAAGGGAGAGTTGTTCCTAGCTTGATGGGCCCATGATGCCTCAGGCCATCAGGGCAGGGATGCCACCTATAAGTGGGCACGAGACCGAGGGGTGGATTTAACCATGGACAGTATTTCACAGGTTATCCATGACTGTGAGACGTGTGCTGCCATCAAGCAGGCCAAGTGAGTGAAGCCCCTGTGGTATGGTGGGTGGTGGTCCAAGTACAAGTATGGGGAGGCCTGGCAGATTGACTACATCACACTGCCCCAGACACACCAGGGCAAGCGCTACATGCTGACCATGGTGGAAGCCACCACTGGATGGTTGGAGACCAACCCTGTGTCTCATGCTACTGCCCAGAACACCCTCCTGGGCCTTGAAAAGCAAATCCTATGGAGACATGGCACCCCTGAGAGAACTGAGTCAGAAAATGGGACCCATTTCAAGAGCAGCTTTATCAATACCTGGGCCAGGGAACATGGTATTGAATGGATCTATCATATCCCCTATCATGCACCTGCTGCTGGGAAAGTTGAACGGTGCAACAGGCTACTTAATACTACCCTGAAGGCACTGGGCGAGGGAAATTTTAGAAATTGGGAAATGAACTCAGCAAAAGCCACCTGGATGGTCAACACCCATGGGTCCATCATTCGAGCTGGTCCTGCCCAGTCTGAACCCCTGCACACAGTGGATGGAGATAAAGTCCCTGTTGTACACATGAAAGGTATTTTAGGAACGACTGTTTGGATTAATCCCACTGCAGGCAAAGACAAACCCATCCATGGAATTGTTTTTGTTCAAGGACCTGGTTACACCTGGTGGGTAATGCAGAAAGATGGAGAAAGCCGTTGTGTACCACAGGGAAACCTAGTCTTAAGTGAGAATTGTGTGTAAGGTTTCATTGTAATGCAGATGGAAATAGAATAAGGGTTGGATAATGTCCTAGATTGCAAGGTAATGTGTGTGTTCTATTCCCATCTGTCTGAGGTGGGGCAGTTATCATCTGTTAATTGGGCAGTTTTCTTTATCTCTTCCACAAACCAGTCCTTCCTCTGGGAAGACATCTGCTGTTAATGGGCTATTGAGTGTCACTGCATGACTGATCAAAATTACATCATCCCATTGTGAGACGCTCCACCCAGAGGGAGGAGCCAAGCATTCCTACCTGGATATAATTTGAGATTTTGGGACACCTGAACAACCTTTTCCCACTGGATTTCCAGAGGAGCACCTGCCCCTTCCACTGGATTCCCAGAGGAGCAGTTGGATCTGGATTCAGAGGAAGACCAGGCCCATCTATACCACCAGTGGATCTTCAAAGGAAGACTACAGGGTCACTGCTCCGACAGAACCACACCTGTCTGCAGGAAGACTGCAGGAGGACTGCAGCCACTATTTTCATTGCACTGCTACCAGCACCCTGACCCACAGAGCATCAGATCGTATTCTGACTCTGTCAGTATTGTTTTGTTTTACTGCATTGTTTTTTCTGTTTTTATTTTCTTCCCTAATAAAGAACTGTTATTCCTGCTCCCATATCTGTGCCTGAGAGCCCTCTTAATTTCTAAATGATAAAGATTCAGAGGGAGGGGTTTACATTTTCCATTTCAGGGGCAGCTCTTCCCTTCATTAGCAGACACCTGTCTTTTTCAAACCAAGACAAGGGAAGGGTTCAAAGCCTCAGTTATAATGCAAATAAAGTTTGAAGGAACAAATAAAATAGGAATTGGGGATGTTCTATTAGTTCCAAATGCAGGGTGAAATTTATTAGGATGGGATTTACAGGTGCAGTTTGACATTGTAATGCTCCCAGAGAAAGGGAAAATGGTAGTTAAGCTTCTCCAATTAAGGGAAGAAGATGAGGAGAAAATTCATGAGATGGTGTGGGTAAAACTGAAAAACTGAAGTAAATTAAACATCAAACCTATAGTAATAAAAATAGTTAATGAGAACAATCCAGTTGAGCTATGACAATATCCACTCTCCCTGGAAAGAGACAAGGACTGCAGCCACCGATCCAGGACCTGCTTGGGGACAGGACCTTAGAACCATGTATGTCCCCCCCATAATACACCCATATTACCAGTAAAGAAGTCAGATGGGACTTACAGGCTTGTCCAAGATTTGAGAGAAGTGAACAAAAGAACAGTGAATCGGTACCCAGTAGTGCCTAACCCCTATACACTACTGAGTAATATCCCCCCAGCACACCAGTGGCTCAGTGTGATAGACCTAAAAGATAATTTTTGGGTGTCCCCACTGGCAGAGGAAAGTGGGATATATTTACCTCTGAATGGGAGGACTCTGATTCCAGGAGGAAGCAACAGCTTTGGTGGACTAGGTTACCCCAGGGGTTTTCTGAATCCCCAAACCTGTTTGGTCAAACCCTAGGAGGAGAAGTACTACAGCTCTTCTCCATTAAACCTGAGATAAAGCTCATCCAATATGTAAATTATTTCATTCTCTCAGGATGGGAAGAAAAGAAGTTCTGGGATCTACCATAGCATTGTCAAATTTCCTGCGGGACCAAGGACTTTGGGTATCAAAAGGGATTCCCCAATTTGTAGAGAGGGAAGTAAAATTCCTAGGACATGTGATTTGTCAAGGGAGCTGGTGGCTGAACCCTGAGAGAATTATGGGGATACTCTCACTCCCATGGCCAAAAACTAAGAGGGAAGTCAGAAGGTTTTTAGACCTGTTGGGATATGGTAGGCTATGGATTGAAGGCTACATACAGGCCATCTGGTTCTTGTATGAAAAGTTAGTAGAAGAAGAGATTAGGTGGGAAAAAAAGATGAACAAAAGTTTGAAGCTTTAAAGCAAAAATTAGTCAGTGCACGGCACTGAGTCTTCCTGCCTTAGACAAACCTTTTATCTGTTTGTAGATGTAGAAAAGGAGGGGCACATGGAGTACTAGCCAGGACTGGGGAGGATCCAGGAAACCAGTGGCCTATTTATGAAAAAAAACTGCTAGACCCTGTCAGCAGGGGGTGGCCAACCTGCATTCAGGCTGTGGCAGTGACTGCCTGATTCATAGCAGAAAGCAAATAATTAACCTTTTGGAGAAAATTGAAGATATATATCCCAAACTCACTAAGGAGTATCCTAAGCCAAAAGGCTGAGAAATGGCTCACTGATTCCTGAGTGCTAAAGTATGAAGCCATCTTAATAGATAATGGTTTAGAGCTAATTGTGAGTAACCAACTCAACCCTGCCCAGTTTTTGTATGGAGAATCAGATGAGGAACTAATACATAATTGCCTAGATCTTATAAACTATTAAACTAGAGTAAGAGAGGACCTAACAGATCAGCCACTCCAAGGTGGGAAATGGTTATACATTGATGGATCTTCACAGGTTATAAAGGGGCACAGGGTATCGGGGTACACTATAGTGCATGAAGGGTTGGTAGCCATAGAAAAAGCCAAGTTACCTTCCAACTGGTAAGCCCAAGGTGTGAGTTGTATGTCCTAAAATGAGCTCTGGAAATATTAGCACAGAAAAGGGGAACAATATATGCAGACTGAAAATACACTTTTGAAGTAGTGCATACCTTTGGAAAAATTTGGGAAGAGAGAGCGCTATTAAATTCAAAAGGAAAGGGACTGATTCACGAAAAATTTGTTTTAGAAGTGTTAGAAACCTTACAATGACCAGAGGAAGTAGCAGTGGTATATGTTCAAGGACATCAAAAAGGGGCAACTCAGGAGGCGTGAGGAAACAATTTAGCCAATTTAGAAGCAAAAAATGCAACTGAATCAGAGACAGAAAAACTAATAATAGTATTAACCCCCGTTAGAGAAATGCAAAAAGTCCCCATATTCAGTGGGACAGAAGAGGAAGAAATCTTTAAAATAGGAGCCAAGAAAGATAACAGAGGGAAGTGGAGATTAGCAGATGGGAGGCAAATGTTGAATAAACCCCTGGCCAAGAAAATGCCAAAAGGAATACATGGAACAACACATTGGGGTACACAAGTGCTAAGTGATCAATTTCTAAGGGATTGGGGATGCATAGGAATTTTCAGAATAGCTAAGCAAGTAACTGAACAGTGTGTGATATGTCAACAAGTGAATAAGAAAATCATGAGGAAAACACCCAGAGGAGGGTGAGAACTAGCCTTATGGCCCTTCCAAAACATCCAAGTAGACTTTACTGAGCTTCCCCAGGTACAATGGTGGAAGTTTTTGCCAGTGATAGTAGATCACTTGACTCATTGGGTAGAGGTGGTACCCACTGTGAAAGCCAATGCCAGTGTTGTGAGTAAAACACTTCTAGAATCAATCATTCCCCAATATGGGATGGCAAACAGGATTGATTCAGGCCAGGGAACTCATTTCACATTGAAGATATTGCAGAAAGTTGTTCAGGCCCTGGGAGTAAAATGGGAATTACATACTCCAAGGCATTCACAGAGTTCTGGTTGGGTTGAGAGAATGAATCAAACTCTTAAAAGAACTCTAGTTAAGCTAATGATTGAAACCCAAATGTCATCGATAAAATGTCTGCCCTTGGCCTTATTAAGAATTAGAACCCAACCCCAGTGAGAGCTAGGGGTGTCACCCTATGAAATGATGTTTGGGTTACCTTTCCTGACCTCACCCCAGCAGGTTGCCACCTATGAGGAAGGGGAAGTCAATGCCAAGAAATAAGTGATGTCTGTAGCACAAAACTTAGAAGGGCTAAGACATAAAGGGGCAATTCCTCAAACTACCACCCTGGATTTCAGAATCCATAATATTAATCCTGGGGATTGGGTGATGATTAAGTCATGGAGAGATCAGCCTCTAACTCCTCAGTGGGAAGGTCCCTTTCAGGTACTGCTCACCACCGAATCGGCCGTGCGAACTGCAGAGCGGGGATGGACTCATGCCAACAGAGTCAAAGGCCCAGTAGAAGAACCCAAAGAATGGACTATAACATCCAGGCTGGGTGAAACAAGATTGACGCTCAAGCAGAGACTGAGGGACAACCAGAAAAACACAAAGATGCCCAAAAGTAGAGTCAAGCTTCCACCAACCAGCTCAAGAACTGTCTTCCTCTTTTAATGGGTGAGAATTACCAGCATCTGTTGAGGAGAAGTACACAAGGGACTGTAAAAGGTAATGGGACAGCTTCTTCAAGAAAATAGGTCAAAGGGAAGAGGGCAAGACCAGGTTGGCCCCTTTGATTGCTACCAAGAAGGCTCCATAGCCCTGCTGCGGGTGGCAACCCCGTAGGCATGGTAAGGTAGGGACAAAAGGCCATACCAGACCTCTATAATTCCTCAGTTGTCTTTTAATTCAACAGGGACTGGAAGGCAGGACTGAGTTGGCCTCTGTATTCACCCCTAAGATACACTGACTATGGGTAGCAGCCACATAGGCACGGTAGATGGGAGTCAAAGCCATACTGGACCTCTGGGATGCCCTTTTGTTCATTCCAAATAAGTGTGTCTAAGGAAAACCTGAGATTTTTTCTCCTGTTCCCACTGTCCTTGCCCACATCAACAGATGCTGGTATGACTCATTCAAGAGAGAGATATTTTTTTTTACTTAATTGTTTGAGCAAAATGACTTCTAGAAAAAGAAAAGGGGGGTTTGTTATAGATGAGTAATTCTATGGTTGACTCTCACAATTAAGGGTGAATATTAAATATATGTTAAGAGAAGTTTTGTAGATGTATAGTTATCCTTCCCCTCCCCCTTGCATTGTTATCACAGGATGGCCTCAGTAGTTGGGGCATTTGAGAGAGTTGGCTTGTTACTGTGGCAGCACCTGACCTCCAATCAAGGTGTAAGACAGTGATCTCCACCACTGGACAGGGAAGAAGGAGTCGATTGACAAGACTTTGGGAGGAGCTAGAGGTATAAAAGACAGAACAACCGTTTTGTAGATAAGCACATGGTGACTGAATTCTTTGCTCCTGGTGTGTATCCTTTTCTTTATTCAGTCTTCTGTTGTATTTTGATAAGGTCTTAATAAAGCATTTAAATTTTTGAAAGTGAAAATTGTTTCTCACATGGGGTTGCAGAATGTGGGGCAAGGTTGTCAACAATGGGTCAGCTCTCAAGGTAAAACTACTCTGACCTGGCCAGACGTCCTTAGGAGTGGCTCTACATCAATATCAATCACAGAATGCTGCAATCAGCTCTCCTCTAAAGAGAACAGTAATAAAATACACTCTTTAAAATAGGATTACATATTTCTTAGAAGCTCATTGAAATATTTCTCCATAACTGTAAAAGGAAACCTTCCTGATGAACTGGACTAGACCAGAGGGAAATCAAGGCAGAGCCATGGTTTGTCAGGACTTGCTTGATCCTAATGAGCCCTGTGGTGCATTTGGAGCTGAGCCCTGGAACCTCAGGGCCTGAGAGGAGATTGCACAAAACTTCCCAGGAGTCAAAGTCAGAGAAGAAACTCAAAGTGTCTCAAAGCATGAATGGGTCTCACTGAGGTCCATCCCCAACACAGGCTCCTCATGGACTCCTTGGAGGAGAGAATTGGAGGCCAGGATTGCACAAAAACCTCTCAGAAATTCAGAGTAGAAAGGAAATTCCAAAGTACCTTAAAAACCTTGAGTATCTCAAAGCATTAATGAGCCCCACTGAGTGTCAGTGCAAAGCTCCCAAGGGACTCATTAAAGCAGATAGTTGGGGCCATGATTGCAAATTTCTCACAGAGTCTGTATCAAAAAGTAAAACACCAAGTACCTTAAAATAACTGAAGTACCCTGAAGTATTAATGAGCCCCACTGAGTGTTGTTACTGACAAAGCCTCTCCAGGGACTAATTACAGTAGATAATTGGAGGCCATGATTGCACAAACCTCTCAGAGACTCCAAGGCAAAAGCCAAACCCAAAGTCCTTTGAAAAACCTGCAGTCCCTGCAGGGAGCATGAAGGAGCCCCCAGGGCCATTGCTGAGCAAGGCTCCCCAGGGACTCCTTCCAGCAGATCCTTGAGGCCACTGGGATGTGGGCTGGGGGGGATGCTGAGGGCAGGACAAGGGGCTGACAGTGCCCAGCCTGGCTGGGGCTGTGCCAGGAGGCCCCAGGGCCTCAGGACAAGGTGTCTCCTCCCAGCCCTTGGTGGCACAGACCCTGCTGTGCCCCAGGGCACCAAGACTTGGCTTCTCTTTGTCCCCACCTGTCATCACTGCCTGCAGTTCTCTGCTCTGCCTGGGGCCTGGGGACACTTTCTCAGTTGTGTCCCTCAGTGGGACCCATTAAAAGTCCAAGAAACTTTGGAGTTGGATTCTGACTTGGAGTTCTGGAGAGGTTTCTTCAGCTCCCTCTCAGGGACTGATGTTCAGGGCCTGAGCACAAAGCCCCAGAGGCTCATTAAAGTCCTTGTGCTGTGTCTGTGCTGCTGAGCTGGGCTGGGCTCCTGGCACAGAGGCAGCTCCTGGTAACCAAGAAGAGCTTCAAAGCACATTTCTCTTGATGAGCAGCTCTTCTGCCAGCCCAGCAGGGCTGGGGCACTGCCTGCAGCCAGCCTGGGCACAGCACAGAGGCACAGAGAGCTTCAATCAGTCAGGGCTGGGAAGGTGCTGAGAAGTGCCTGGGGCAGAATCACTGCCAGCCCTTGGCACAGGAACCTCTGGCTGCAGGACAATGCAGCTGCAGCTCCTGGAGCCATCTCCTAAAGCTGGAACATCCCAATGCCTACAGAGCCTGTGAGTACATTCTCTGATTGTCTCTTGTGCAGAGCAGCCAGGGGTGCCCAGGGCTGTCCTGCAGAGCAGGGTCCTGCAGCCCAGGGCGCTGTGCTGGGGCAGGGACTCTGCTGCCTGCCAGGGACAGCTCTCAGCCAGCCCTGGCAGCTGCTCCCAGCACTGGGGGACAAGATCTGGGTGGGAGGAGACAGCTGGTCAGGCTTGGAAGTGTTCTCCTTGTGTGGGGAGGATGCTGCATTGTTCAGGACTGCTCCCAGCATGGCATTTAACTGCAGAACATTTCCAAGTAGATTATACAGGGACACAGCAAGGCAGGGCTGCATAAAAGGGAAAATCCTGCTTTTTAAAATCTACTGCTCTGGGTTGCCTGGAGGGAAATTGCATATAGATGTTCATCTCTCAGTTCCGGCTGAGAAAAAAAAATGGAAATTTTTTCTCTGAGATCTGAATAAACCAGGCAGTGACAGAAATCAGCACAGGGCCTGGGCAGAGTCAGTGCAGCATCAATGCTTTTCCAGCCTCCTCAGGGTTGCTCTGACCTGTTGCCATCAGAGCCTGCAGAGCCAGAGCTGCCCCTGGGCAGTGCCAGAGCTGGGAGGGGTCTGCAGGGCAGAGCTGAGCCCCAGGGCTGGGCTGGGCTCTGGCAGCACTGGCAGGGCCCAGCCCTGGGCACAGGAAGCAGCTGCTGGCAGGGACAGCTCCAGGCAGCAGAGCCCTGGGCAGGCAGTGAGGGGAAAGTGCCCCAGGCTGTGCTGGGATATTTAAAGTCCTCTCCAAACCCAACTATTCCATGATTACTTTTTTTGGTTACAGATCCCCATCCAAGTCACTGCAAATGTCCAACAGCAGCTCCATCAGGCACTTCCTCCTGCTGGCATTGGCAGACACGCGTGGCAGCTGCAGCTCCTGCACTTCTGCCTCTTGCTGGGCATCTCCTGGCTGCCCTCCTGGGCAACGGCCTCATCATCAGCGCCGTAGCCTGCGGCCACCACCTGCACACGCCCATGTTCTTCTTCCTGCTCAACCTGGCCCTCACTGACCTGGGCTCCATCTGCACCACTGTCCCCAAAGCCATGCACAATTCCCTCTGGGACACCAGGAACATCTCCTACACAGGATGTGCTGCTCAGCTTTTTTTTTTATCTTCTTCATTCAGCAGAGTTTGCCCTCCTGACCATCATGTGCTACGACCGCTACGTGTCCATCTGCAAACCACTGCACTATGGGACCCTCCTGGGCAGCAGAGCTTGTGCCCACATGGCAGCAGCTGCCTGGGCCAGTGCCTTTCTCAATGCTCTCACTGCTGCACACAGCCAATACATTTTTCCCTGCCCCTGTGCCATGGCAATGCCCTGGGCCAGTTCTTCTGTGAAATCCCACAGATCCTCAAGCTCTCCTGCTCCAAATCTTACCTCAGGAATTTTGGGCTCATTGCTGTTAGTGGCTGTTTTTCATTTGTCTGTTTTGTGTTCATTGTTTTCTCCTATGTGCAGATCTTCAGGGCTGTGCTGAGGATCCCCTCTGAGCAGGGACGGCACAAAGCCTTTTCCACCTGCCTCCCTCACCTGGCTGTGGTCTCTCTGTTCCTCAGCACTGGCACATTTGCTCACCTGAAGCCCCCCTCCATCTCCTCCCCATCCCTGGATCTGGCCCTGTCAGTTCTGTACTCAGTGGTGCCTCCAGCCCTGAACCCCCTCATCTACAGCCTGAGGAACCAGGAGCTCAAGGCTGCAGTGTGGAGACTGATGACTGGATGGTTTCAGAAACATTAAACTGCTGGCCAATTTCTGCAAATCACTTGTAATAAAAGTCATCTTTCATACTTCTTGTTGGTTTCGATTTGAGGTCTTTTTCTCCTTGTTTAATTTTTCATACTATCTAAGAAGAAATGTCATTGTTTCTGCCATTAGTTCATTTTATTTCAGTCCACCTTCCCTGTGGCCACAGACTGTGTCAAAGAGGGGCTGTGCTCTCGGCGGCTTCAAATGAACTAAAGGATCTCCCAGCAGAGTTTTCTGCAGAGATGCCCTTTTGTTGCCTTCTCTGGAGTAGCAGCAGCAATGTCTGTGTGCAGAGCTGGGGGCAGATCAGTGCTGGCCCAGCAGCTGTGCCCAGCAGCAGCAGCAGCACTTGGTGTTGCCAGTGCTGCGGCCCTGACTTGCTGCCCTGGTGGCCCTGGTGTTGCTGTAGGGCCTGAGTGCTCTCGGGGCCAGGCACAGTCCTGGGGATGGCAGTGCCGGGGCTGCAGCAGGGACAGGCCATGGGCACTGCTGGGGCAGCGCTGACGCCTCAGGCCAGGCCCTGGGGGCTCCAGGCTCCTTGCCCAGGCTCTCTCAAGAACACGCCCAGGCCAATGCTCAGCACAGAAACCCCCGTGAGCAGCCCCAGGCTGGCTGTGGGCAGGCTGGAGGCAAGCAGCATGGCTGGTGCTATGCAAGGGCCCTGGGGCAGATGGGAAGGAGCAGCAGAGCAGGGGCTGATCCATCCCCAGTGCGCTGCACAGCCCAGGGCAGCATCCCAGAGCGTCCTCATGGAGCTGCCAACAACATCCCCCCTCTGCAGCCCTGGCCTCTTCCCCAGCTCACACAGGTGCCCCATCCTTGCAGGCACAGACACGGCAGCACTGGCTCAGCAGCCCCTGTTTGCATTGCACACAGCAGGTGGGAGCACCTCCATGCTGTTGCTGTGGGGACATGAACCTGAGGGAGCACAAATGCCATCAGCCCCTGGGGCCAGCAAGGGCTGGGGGACACCAGGGAAACCACTCAGCTTTGTCCTGGCCTCTGCACTCAGCCAGAAAGTTTGTTCCCATCAGCTGGGAGTTTCCTGTCCCACTGCAGACGCTGTTGCTCAGAGCCAGGGCTGCCTGGCAGCCACCCCCAAACTGCCCTCAGCATTTCCTCTGCTTCACTTTTGCTTTCTTTACTCTTCCTGCTCCAGATTTCTTCCTGTTGCCCAGGCCTGCTCCGTCCCCTGCAAACAGCCCATCCCTGTTTGCCCTTTCCTCTCTGGCCCCACTCCCCATTGCAGTTCCTGACTTGGCACCATGGGAACGTCCCTTGGGGAGCAGGATCATCCTACAAGTGCTGCAGGAATTGTCTGCAGGCTCCTGCAGTGCCTGGTGCTGCTCCCTTGCCAGAGGCACCCCAGGCCAGGGGGGCACATCTGGGCTGCTGTGTCTGGCTCTGGGGCTCCCTGTTCTGGGCAATGAGGAGGAGCTGCAGAGGCTCTGCAGGACTGACAGGATGGGCTTTGGGGCTGGCAGGAGAAGCTGAGGGACCTGGGCTGCTGGAGTTCCTGAAGAGGAGGCCCAGGGCTCCTCCTGCAACTGTTCCAAGGGTGGTTTCAGAGAATCCCAGAATCATCAAGGTTGGAAAAGACCTTGGAGATCATCAAGTCCAACCTGTGCCCTGACACTGCCTTGTCTTCCCTGGGCCTCCTCTTCTCCAGGATAAACAATCCCAGCTCCCTCAGCCAACTCCTTACAGGACTTGTGTTCCAGACCCCTCTCCAGCCTTGTTGCCCTTCTCTGGACATGCTCCAGCCCCTTCATGTCCTTCCTAAATTGGGGGGCCCAGAACTGGACACAGCACTTGAGGTGCTTCCAAGCACATGCCCAGCTCAGGGAAAGAATCACTGCCCTGCTCCTGCTGGCCACACCATTCCTGATCCAGGTCAGCAGCCACTGGCCTTCTTGCCCACCTGGGCACACTGCTGCCTCATGTCCAGCCTGCTGTCCATCAGTCCCTGCAGGTCCCTTTCTGCCTGGCTGCTCTCCAGCCACTCTGTCCCCAGCCTGTAGTTCTGCAGGGGTTGTTGTGGCCAAAGTGCAGGATCCGGCACTTGGACTTGTTAAACCTCACCTTGTTGGATTTGGGCCCTGGATCCAGCCTGTCCAGGGCCCTGTGCAGAGCCCTCCTACCCTCCAGCAGATCAACACTTCCAGCCATTTTGGTGTCACCACAGTTTCATGAGGTCCCAGAGTGTCCCAATGGTCTCCATGGGAATGTGAGGCCTCCCAGTGTCACAATGTCCCTTTGGTTCCATGGGACCCCTTGGTGTCACAAAGTCCCTTGGATCCTTGGGCCCTGCAGTGTCACAATGGCCCTTGGTCCCCGAAGGCCCTGCAGTGTCACAATGGATCCTTGGTTCCATGAGGTCTGGCAGTGCAGCAATGCTCTCCTTGGTTCCATGGTGTCACAATGGCCTCTTGGTCCCAAGGGGCACTGTTGCTGCCTGTGATGGTGGAAGCAACTTTCCCTGAGAGTGTTTTGTGCTAATGGCTTGGAGCTACAAGACCACCCACCTGCACACACACACACACACACACACACACACACACACACACACAGACACACACTTACACAGACACACACACATGCAGCAGCTCAGCAGTGAGAAGATGGGAGGGTCCAGGCATGGAGTTCTAACGAGGGTTTTTTAAGGTCTAATGCTCCTGGGGTCTAGGCATTAAAGACAAAGACAAAGGAGGGTTTAGGGTATAAATACAGGAAAAGAGGGGGTGGAGGAGAGCATCAGGAATCTAAGGGTTTAGGGGTGGTATACAGGAAAGGGGCTGAAGGTTTAGGGGTGATATGCAGGAAAAGGGACTGATAGTAAATGCCAGAGTGGATAGGCAGGGACATCAAGTAATGGGAAGACAGGGAAGGGAGAACTCTCTAGAACATGAACATATGAGGGTAATAGGGGAAGGAAAGGCCAATGGGCCAATGGGGAGGACAGAACTGGGACAAATTGCCAGAGTGCTGTAGAGCACCATGGGGGAAGTTTCTTTCCTCACCCTGTGCTGTGAGGAATGCCCGGACCCTAGGGTGCATCTCTCCAGGGCATTGCTTTTCCCTCTCCCTAGTAGGCTCACAGGCCTTCACAACTCCTCAACTCTTCCTTTTTGTTTAATTAAAAGGCACCTCTTATGGATTTCTGTATGTACTTTATAAAACAAGGGAACATAACTAACATAATAACTAAAACTCATAAGAGTACTAAAGTAATAACTCAAAAAGGAAATAGTACATAAGATTAGGATACAACTGAAATAATTGAATGGGTATGAACTAATTATAAAATGTATTTTTTGTGGAATGCAAGTCCAGTAGGAAGTTGTATTGTTCAGGCAGTGTAGAGCTGTTTTCTTTTTCAGGCTTTAGATGTCTTTGATGAATTGGGTCAATTTTTTACTCCGATTTTCTGTGTTTTAAAGGGAGGGAGATAAATAAAAAGATAATGAGAGGCAAAGAAAAAGGAACACAAATCACCTCCTGCTATGTATCACAAGGAATGTGGGTCACCAGGGCTCTGACAAATGTGGGTCCTCTGATGGGGATGGAGAGGGAGCAGTGCATGAAGCTCTTCCTGCAGTTGGGGCTCTCGCAGGGCTTCCCTTACTGGTGCCTCCGTTGGTATTGGTTAAAGAATTAGCGGTCTGAGAAGCTCTTCCCACACTGGTGACATTCGTAGGGCCTCTCCCCAGTGTGGATGCAGCGGTGCCTGACGAGGGTGGAGCTGTGCTTGAAGCCCTTCCCGCAGTCAGGGCAGCGGAAGGGCCTCTCCTCTGTGTGAATCCGCTGGTGGCGGAGGAGATGGGAGCTGGTCTGAAACCTCTTCCCACACTGGGTGCATTCATAGGGCCTCTCCCCGGTGTGGATGCGTTGGTGTCTGATGAGTTCTGAGCTGCAGCTGAAGCCCTTCCCACACTCCCCACACTCGTAGGCCCATTCCGCAGTGTTGATCATCTGGTGGCGGATCAGGGTGCTGCTCTGCCTGAAGCCCTTCCCACACTCCAAGCACTTGTAGGGCTTCTCCCCATCATGAAGCTGCTCAGACACCACCAGCCCTGAGCTCTGGCTGA
Source organism: Emberiza elegans (assembly GCA_024865655.1). NCBI lineage: Eukaryota > Metazoa > Chordata > Aves > Passeriformes > Fringillidae > Emberiza > Emberiza elegans. Next base: position 42,825 of record JALJVW010000134.1, on the reverse strand, counting down.
AGCTCTGCCCACCTTCCTGGCTCAGGGTGGGTCTTTGCTCCTCAGAGCAACCTGGCCTGGGTTTGCAGCCCCTCCTCCTGCAGGATCTCGGTGCCTTTTCTTCCCTGTTGGATTCCTGTGCCCTGGAGTCACTCAAAAGTGCCTCTTCCACCAGGTTCTGCTGCAGGGATTTGTCCTCCCTGGTCTCCATCCTCAGCTTCTTGTCTGGAGGAAGGAGGACAAGGAGAGGATGGGATTTGCCTCCATGCCAGAGGGAAGGGGAAGAAGATCCCCCCAGTGCATCTGCAGCAGGATGGGGTTGGCAGCAGGGTTGTCCTGCAGCCAGGGGCCGTGCTGGGCTGGGAGATGGAGCAGGAGAGAGGGGAAAAGGGAAACTGACTCCCTCCTCACCTGCCTGGCTGTCCCGGGGCATCTTCCTCTTCCTCGCAGCCTCCTCTTCCATCTGGCAAAATTTTGGGGATGAGAAATCCTGTTTTGGGAGGAAAACAAGGGATGAGCACATTGAGTTTTGCTCTGGTTTGAAGGCAAATTGGGGAGGGTCTAAACCAGAATTACAATCTGATAAGAAAATTTAGATCAAGTCAATGATACAGAAACGCTGCCTTAAACTGACAGAGTCAGGATATAACCTGACACCCTGTTGGTCAGGCTGGTGGCTGCAGTCCCATTAAATGGTGGCTGAAGTCCTGTTGGAGTGACCAACGTGATTCTGTCAAAGCAGTGATCCTGTAGAAGGGTCTGGTCTTCCTGTGAAGGTCCAGCGGTGCTTATGGAACTCTTGTCCTCTGGGAATCCAGTAGGCAAGCTGCTCCTGGTGTTGCAAGTCCCAGATTATATCCAGGTAGGAATGCTTGGTTCCTCCCCCTGGGCGGAGCATTCCACAATGGGATGATGGAATTTGATCAGTCCTGCAGTGACACTCAATGGCCCATTCACAGAAGATATCTCCCCTGGAGGGTGTTATCAGGGGTGAGTCATGGAAGAGATAAAGTACACTGCCCCACCTGTTTATAGCAGTTGATGAAGATGGGGATTGAAAACATGCATTTGGTTACATCTTGCATTGCAGCCTGAAACAGTGGGGTAATCCCTGCTCAGGGGGTGAACAGCACCCCCCTTACCCAGACTGGCTCAGGTGTAAAACCCCCACCCTGGGAAGGCACCACACACAGGGGACAATGTCACACTTGCCCTGCTCCAGGCCCGGTCTCTGTCCCTGTCACTCCCTTGCTCTCCCCCCTTTTGTCTTTTTTTCCATCTCTCTTTACCACACTGTCCTGGGTTGACTATATGATGCTTTTATCCCCAATCGCCTTCTTCTGTTCATGCTGAATAATAAGTTTGCACCTTTAAGGGTGTTCCAGAGAGTGAAGGGGGGGGAGAGAAGAAGCGGCAGGTTTTTTTCCAGAACTGTACTCACTCCTACACATTCCTGCTGCGGGCTGTGTTGTCTGTGGCTGCACCAGCAACGGGACAGTGCTCTCCTTTGCTTTTAGTTAGCTAGCTAGGGCAAAGAAGTTCCCTGGACCTTTGTTTTCTTTTCTCCCTTCTCTTTTGGACCTCTTAAAAACCTGCTCTGGACTGAACACCCAGGGGAGCACCGGCAGCTGCACCTGTGGCCCACCAGGCCGGGCCTGGCCTGCGACATTCCCAGCACCGGAGGGACTGATCAGAGACTGAATGAGCTGAACTGCACCCCGGGGAAGGGACTTTCTCAGTTTGTCATCTCCTTTGGAGTGGCAAGGGATCTTACTGTTTGATATTGTGTAGATTTGACTGTTTAATAAACAGTTTTTCTCCACCTTTCTCCAAGGAGATATTTTCTCCTGGACCAGTTGGGGGGAGGGCTGATTGGATCTGCTGTACTACCGGAGATCCTTTGAGGGATTCTCTCCCAAATTTGCCCTAAACCTGGACAAATACATCTATTGGCCCAACATGCGGCTGGAAAAGGTGGAGAAAAGCCTTATTGATTTGTGTGTTGGTTGTGTTTCCTGTCAGTAGCCATGCTGCTTCAATTCATAATGTCTCTTGGGGTAGAGGCCTTCGTGTGGCTCTGGGCTCTAGACATTTTTGAGGTTACAATACCTTTCTGGTCACTAGGATTATTGTCTATAACACGTAATTTCTATGGTAGAGGGGCATGGATTGGAATAGCTGTTGTGCTGGCCTTGGTGATAATGATTTATAAAGCATTTACAAAAATGCTGGCATCTGTTTCTGATATGTATGGTTTATGGTTTCTTCGTCCCTACCCTGCATCTCAATTCCAGTAGTATGTTTTGGGAATTTATTAGTAATTACACCCAGTCTGTTAGAGGTGGAGCCGGGAATAAGGCTTTCAGCCTTTCCTTTCCTTCTTCTCCTTTGGATCTGTTATGTCACTTTTTGAGAATGTTCAGTTTCCCTGAATGTTAAGGAGACCATCTTTCTGGTATTTAATCTGGTAAGCTTCCTCTATATGGTTCGCAGCTTCTCTAGAATGAGGGCTGAGATATCCAGAAGAGTTGGTGAGACCCCTGACCCAGAAGCAGATGCAGGTGTGAAAAATCCTGAGTGGTGTGGAGAATGGGAAAATATAGGCCAAACCCTGAAGGAATTTTCTGATCCTGTAGACTGGGATTTTCCACAGGAACAAATTGAGAACCCAGCTGAGGTGGGGAAATACCTGAAAGAGAAGTGCCATGACGATTCTAAGGAGAAAAGGCTAATTACAATAAGCTGGACCCTAGCCTGTGCTTATCGCACTCTGTTAGATAGTGTAGGGCAGCAGACAGAGGCAGGGGGGCAGGGAGACAAAGCAGCAGCTACCACAGTCATCCCAGGCTCGAAGCCAGCAGCTAAACCAGATAGAGAGCCTAAGCCGCTGGCAGTTGCTGCAGGGAGAAAGCACACAAGCAAAACCAATCGGCCAGTGACTGATGATGATGATCCAGGCGAAGGACCCTCAGCACCAACTGATATAAAAGCCAAAGTTAACGTAACTGACACAGCACAAGGAGCCAATATTGAGTCTTATTCCTTTAAGGACCTTCGTGGCCTAAGGAAGGATTACACCCGACGACCTGATGAATCCATAATTAGTTGGTTAGTCCGTCTCTGGGATGCTGCAGACGAGGCTACAATTCTGGATGGCACTGAAGGGAGGCATTTGGGATCACTGTCACAGGATCCTGTCATTGACCAAGAAATGATGAGGGAGGCACACCCTCTAAGCCTCTGGGCACGGGTCCTAAGAAGTGTAGCACTAAGATACCTGTGCGCAGACGATCTCTACATGCAACAAACCCAGTGGAAAACATAGAACAAGGGATTCAACGCTTGAGGGAAATGGCAGTGGCAGAGATTGCCTTCTCAGACGATGCAAACACTGTAAATCCAGACTTGGTACTATGCACATCTGTGATGTGGAGGAAACTTGTACGACTTGGGCCACGAGAATATGCTTCTGCTTTAGCAATAATGAAGCGAGATGATGGTGAGGAGACTGTGCTTGAAATGGCAAAGAAGCTCTGAGCATATTCAGATGCTGTGCATGGCCCAACACATGCCAGAATTGCAGTGGAGGAAACACGTCTGCAGGCATTAGAGGACAAGATAGAGGAGAATCATAAGAAGCTCAGAGAGCAGATTAAAGAAGACCTTCTCCAAATCTCGGCAATACAGATCAGAGGTTCTGGTACCCAAGGCAGACGTTCCCTGGATGGCGAGAGAAGGTACACCCCACGAGCTGAGCTGTGGTTCTACCTGCATGATTGTGGAGAAAACATGGGGAGATGGCATAAAAAGCCTACTGCTGCTCTGGCACAACGGGTGCGTGAATTGAAGACTCAGAGAGGAAGTTCCAAAAGGGAAGCAGCTCCAGTGGCCAGTAACCGAACTGTCACATATGATGATAATGACAATATTTTTGATCCCTTTGAAGGAACCTCCAAGACATATGCCCAGGGAAAGAAGGATAGTCAGGCTTAGAGGGGCCCTGCCTCTAGCCAGGTAGAGGCTGGGGAAAAACGTGGTTTTTTGGACTGTGTGGATTCGTTGGCCTGGCACATCTGAACCACAAGAATACAAAGCTTTGGTTGACACTGGTGCGCAATGTACATTAATCCCATCGAGACATGTGGGGACAGAGTCTGTTTCTATTGCTGGTGTGACAGGGGATCCCAGGATTTTACTTTGGTGGAAGCTGAGGTAAGCCTGACTGGAAATGCGTGGAGGAAACACCCTATTGTGACTGGCCCAGAGGCCCCATGCATTTTAGGTATAGACTTCCTTCGAAGTGGGTATTTCAAAGACCCAAAGGGACTCAGATGGGCATTTGGAATAGCTGCTGTAGAGACAGAGGGTGTCAAGCAGCTGAACAGCTTGCCTGGACTGTCAGAAAACCCATCTGCAGTAGGTCTCCTGAAGGTGGAAGAGCAACGAGTACCAATTGCCACCTCAACAGTGCACCGCCGACAGTACCGAACAAATCGAGATGCTGTGATCCCCATCCACAAAATGATCTGAGAGCTGGAGAGCCAAGGGGTGGTCAGCAAGACCCACTCACCCTTCAACAGCCCCATTTGGCCTGTGCGTAAATCTGAAGGAGAATGGAGATTGACTGTGGACTACTGTGCATTGAATGAAGTGACTCCACCACTGAGTGCTGCTGTGCCGGACATGCTGGAACTCCAGTATGAGCTGGAGTCCAAGGCAGCAAGGTGGTATGCCACTATAGACATTGCCAATGCATTTTTCTCCATTCCTCTGGCAGCAGAATGCAGGCCTCAGTTTGCTTTCACATGGAGGGGTGTGCAGTATACTTGGAACCGATTGCCTCAGGGGTGGAAGCCCAGTCCCACCATCTGCCATGGACTGATCCAGACTGCACTAGAAAGGGGTGAAGCTCCAGAACATCTGCAATATATTGATGACATCATTGTGTGGGGGAATGCAGCTGCGGAAGTGTTTGAGAAAGGAAAGGAAATAATCCAAATCCTCCTGGGAGCTGGTTTCGCCATTAGAAAGAGCAAAGTAAAGGGACCAGCTCATGAGATTCAGAGTCTGGGAGTGAAGTGGCAAGATGGACGGCGTCAGATTCCTACAGATGTTATCAACAAGATCACAGCAATGTCTCCACCCCCCAATAAGAAAGAGACACAAGCTTTCCTAGGCGCCATAGGCTTTTGGAGGATGCACATTCCTGAGTACAGTCAGATCGTGAGCCCTCTTTACCTGGTCACCCGCAAGAAGAACAATTTCCAGTGGAGCCCTGAGCAGCAACAAGCCTTTGCACAGATCAAGCAGGAGATTGCTCATGCTGTAGCCCTTGGCCCAATCAGGACAGGACCAGAGGTGAAGAACGTGCTCTACTCTGCAGTTGGGAACCATGGCTTGTCCTGGAGCCTTTGGCAGAAGGTGCCTGGGGAGACTCGAGGCTGACCACTGGGATTTTGGAGTCAAAGCTACCGAGGCTCCGAAGTCAACTACACCCCAACAGAGAAGGAAATCTTGGCTGCCTATGAAGGAGTCCAAGCTGCCTTGGAGGTGATTGGTGCAGAAGCACAACTCCTCCTGGCGCCCTGACTACCAGTGTTGGGGTGGATGTTCAAAGGCAAGGTTCCTTCCACTCACCATGCCACCAGTGCCACATGGAGCAAGTGCATTGCCCTCATCACTCAGCGTGCCAGTATAGGTAAACTGAATCACCCTGGGATTTTGGAGGTAATTACAAACTGGCCAGAAGGTGAAAACTTTGGTCTCACTGATGAAGAGGAACAAGAACCAGTGACACATGCTGAAGAAGCTCCACCATACAACCACCTGCCAGCGGAAGATACATGCTACGCTCTTTTCACTGATGGTTCCTGTCGCATCGTAGGGATGAACCGGAAGTGAAAAGCAGCCGTATGGAGCCCCACATGACAGGTTGCACAAGCTACTGAAGGAGAAGGTGGATCAAGTCAACTTGCAGAACTCAAAGCTGTTCAACTGGCCCTGGACATTGCTGAGAGAGAGAAATGGCCAAAGCTCTACCTCTACACTGATTCATGGATGGTAGCCAATGCCCTGTGGGGATGGCTGGAGGGCTGGAAAAAGGCCAACTGGCAGCGTAGAGGAAAACCAGTTTGAGCTGCTGATGAGTGGAAAGACATCGCTACCAGGGTAGAAAGGCTACCTGTGAAAGTCCGCCATGTAGATGCCCATGTCCCCATGAGTAGAGCCAATGAGGAGCACCAAAACAATGAGCAGGTAAATCAGGCTGCAAAGATAGGGGTGTCCAAGATAGACTTAGATTGGGAACACAAGGGAGAGTTATTCCTAGCTCAATGGGCTCATGATGCATCAGGCCATCAGGGCAGAGATGCCACCTATAAGTGGGCACAAGACCGAGGGGTGGATCTAACCATGGACAGTATTTCACAGGTTATCCATGACTGTGAGACATGTGCTGCCATCAAGCAGGCCAAGCGAGTGAAGCCCCTACTGGTACGGTGGGTGATGGTCCAAGTACAAGTATGGGGAGGCCTGGCAGATTGACTCCATCACACTGCCCCAGACACGCCAGGGCAAGCGCTATGTGCTGACCATGGTGGAAGCCACCACAGGATGGCTGGAAACCTACCCTGTGCCTCATGCTACTGCCCGGAACACAATCCTGGGCCTTGAAAAGCAAGCCCTGTGGAGGCATGGTACCCCTGAGAGGATTGAGTCAGACAATGGGACCCATTTAAAGAGCAGCCTTATCAATACCTGGGCTAGGGAACATGGCATTGAGTGGGTGTACCATATCCCCTACCATGCACCAGCCACAGGGAAAGTAGAGAGGTACAATGGACTACTAAAAACCCAGTTGAAAGCCTTGGTTGGGGGATCTTTCAAAAATTGGGAACAGCATTTAGCAAAGGCCACCTGGTTAGTTAACACCCGAGGTTCCACCAACTGAGCAGGTCCTGCCCAGTCTGAGTCACTGAATGTAATAGATGGAGATAAAGTCCCAGTGGTACATGTCAGAGGTTTGTTAGGGAAGACTGTGTGGATTAATTCTGCCTCGAGTACAGACAAACCCATTCGTGGGGTTGTCTTTGCTCAGGGACCAGGTTGCACATGGTGGATAATGCAAAGAGATGGAACAACACGATGTGTACCTCAGGGCGATCTGATTGTGGGGTGAGAATGGTATGCAAATATCACTGTTTGTTGGATGCTACTGCCATTGTCTGTAAATTAAACCATACAGACATGAGATAGAAGGAAATGTGTAAGTGTCGAAGGTCTGAGCAAGTGATAGATGGAGCTTTGAGTGAGTAAAGTGAACAAAGACATCCATGCAGAGGAAATCTGACTTGAACACAATGAGTTCAGCCTTACAGCAGGAAGCTGAGGGCAAAGTGTGGCCCAGCAGGTGTGGGCAGTTCATGGCTGCCCTGGGACCCTGTCGCGACCCGCCCCAGATGAACGAGTTACGCGGTGATTTTAAGGTGCAAAAATAACCACTACTGGCACAGAGGATTTTACAGCATTCCAAAATCAACAACTTTTGTTTATTAAATCACAACAGAAAGGGTATTGGTATTGAAGGGGGGTCCCGGGAAGAAGAGGAAAAGATAAGGAAAAGAAAGGAAAAGGAGATATAGGTTTGGGGGGTTATAGCTACCGAGACGTGGTGCTTACTTTTGGAGGAGAGTCCAGCTGTCCGTCGAAAGCTCGCCAGATCACGCCTGGGAGATCTCAAAATCACAGCTGAAGCTGGTTTCTAGTTATACCATTTTTCGTTGGGGGAAGGGGATAATTACAACTGCGTCGATAGCTAGGACATGTAGTCTAAGTTCTTAGCATTAAATGAGAGCCATTGTTTTCATAGCTCAGTGGTCGCGCCTGTGCTTGTGTTGAGCAACTTTTTCCCCCCGCCCCACTCAGGCATTGCCCTCCCGAACCGGGAGGGGGGTTTGAGTCCCGGTCTTGGGCAAGGGGGTGCGAGGGGGGTCTTCTGCATAGGATCATGTCCTTGATGAAGGGACTTGCACCTCTGGTTGTATCACGATGGTGAGGAGCAGGCAAGGGGGGGAGGTCTTCCAGAGGAGGGGCGCTTCCCGGATCTCAAGCCAGCTGGGCCAGGAGGTGGGGAGAAAGTCCAGTCCATTGTTCAGAGAAGGGCAGAATGGCCTCCGAGTTCAGTGTGGCGTGCTATGCAAACAGTCAAATGGTGTACTGAGAAGCACACGATTTTTCCCTCCACCAGTCCAGCGGTCACAGTGGTCTCCCAAGGCAAGCGTGAGGCAGAAAAAATGGAGGGGTATTTTCGGATAGACTCTCACAGACCCCGAGCCCGGGCTGGCTCTGAGAACTCCAGCCCCACACCAGGAGTGGGGAACTGCCCCAGGGTGGGCATTGACCAGAGGCACAACCCTCAGAGCTGCCCCAGGGTAGGCACTGACCAGAGGCACAACCCTCAAAAAACTGCCCCAGGGTAGGCACTGACCAGAGGCACAACCCCTCAGAACTGCCCCAGGGGGTGGGCATTGACCAGAGGCACAGCCCTCAGAACTGCCCCAGGGTGGGCACTGACCAGAGGCACAACCTCAGAACTGCCCCAGGGTAGGCACTGACCAGAGGCAC
>JALJVW010000134.1:0-26425 GCA_024865655.1 Emberiza elegans | reverse complement strand
GCGTGGAGGATCGGGGTGGTGTGAGTGCACCCAATCCCTGGAGTGGGAGGACATGGGTCCCTAGGGGTTCAGGGTGCACGAGTACAGCAGCAGCACTGGTAGAGCCAAGAAGAGGGCCCAGTGCCCAGGGTGGGAGTACGGTGCTGGGATTTCAGTGTGCAGGTTTTGGGTAGAAACCGTAAACCCAGAGCAGGCCCCTGGGGAGATCAGGGCGCTGGGCAGGGCAGGGGCAGGGGTTCCAGGGAGAGCAGGCTCAGCCAGCCCCTTCCCTCCCCCCAGCAAAATGTTTAGAGCCAACAATCTCCTCCAGTCTGTCACAACAGGCAATGCTGGGCGAAAGTCGATTGGCCAATTGGGTGTGGCTGAGGAAACTAATTCTTTTCATAGGAAGGCTCCCATCATTGGCCTGTGGGTTTGGAAGGCAGGTAGAGCCTCAGGAGCCAAAGGCCAGCCAGACTTGTCCATAAAGGGAAAATTTTGGGGGAATTTTGATGGTAATGAACCAGTCTCATTTTGAAACCTGGAAGCAGGACAGTTCTTTCCCATCAGCATCCCCTGTGGAGCCTCCCCATGGTTTTGGGACAAATGAGAGCTCCAGACCCAGGAGCTGCTACTGCCCAGCCAGACTTGCTGGGAATATTCCTATGGGAAGATCCCTGGATATAGGGAAATTTGGGGTGAAATCCCAAGAATCCCAGCCATGGGTGCCTGGAGCAGAAGGACGGTTCTTTTTCCATTGGGAAGGAAAGCCCAGGAAGCAGAGTGTTTCCCCAGCAGTGCATAAAGTGTCCCCAGGATCAAGGTCAAATGCAGTCAGGCTGTCCATGGGAGGCCAAACACCCAAGCTGTTCTTGTTCATTTTTTATGGGGCTCCAAAGCCCTTCCAATGGGCCTTGGAACATGAGCCCTGCAGTGTCATCATGGCACTTGATTCCATGGGTTCCCAACAGTGTCACAATGGCCCTTGATTAGCAAGCCCTGCAGTGTCCCAGTGACTCCCTTCTGAGCTGCAGCTGCAGCCCTTCCCACCTCCCCACACTTGTAGGCCCATTCCCCGTGTGGAGCATCTGGTGGCGGATCAGATGGGAGCTCTGCCTGAAGCTCTTCCCACACCCAAGCACTTTAGTGCTTCTCCCCATCATGAAGCTGCCCACGGGCCACCAGCTCCTGAGCTCTGGAAGGAGCTCTGTCGACCTTCCTGGCACAGGATGGGTCTTTTCTCCTTAGAGCACTCTGGCCTGGGTTTGAAGCCCTTTCTGCTGCAGGATCTCTGGGTCTTGTCCTCTCCCTGTTGGAATTCTGCACTGTGGAGCCACTCAAAACAGCCTCTTCCATGAGGTTCAGCTGTGGGGATTTGTCCTCCCTGGTCTCCATCCTCAGCTCCTTCCCTGGGGGGGAAGGACAAGGGAGAGGATGGGATTTGCCTCTGTGCCACAAGGAGGGAAGGAGATCCCCAGTGCATCCCCAGCAGGACAGGGTTGGCAGCAGGGGTTGTCCTGCAGCTGGGGGCCGTGCTGGGCTGGGAGATGGAGCAGGAGAGAGGGAAAGAGGGGCACTGACTTCCTCCACACCTGCCTGGGTGTTCAGGATATCTTCCTCTTCCTCTCAGCCTCCCTCTCCATCCAGCCAAGGTTTGAGAATGGGAAATCCTGGTTTTGGGAAGAAAATACAATGGATGTGTGCAGGAATTTTTAAAGTCAGAGGATTTTAGGATAGGGTAGAAAAACAGACCTCAGACAGCAGGTTGGGAAATAGTGCTAAAACAGCAGAACATGTTTTCTAGGCCATGGGAAAGTCAAGTGAGCTATAACAATAAGCCTCTGTAGCTCTTAGCTCTCCTAAATTATATATTAAGTATATAAAAGTATATATTAAGTATATATTAGTCAAAGCAGTATATATTAGAAGGCCGATCATGAATAGAGCTCTGTGCTGTGTCTCTTCTTGAGCGAACCATTGTCTTAAGGAATAGAACGCTATTGTTTTAACTCTAGTTACGTGTTCTTTAGGTGATTGGACAAAACTACTGTCAATGTACTTTTTACTCTGTATGATTGGATGAATCTCAAGTTGGACTTGTCTTATGTTATGCTGTCACACTGGAATTCTTTGGCATGCTTTGGGAACAGCGAGGCTGTTAGCATCTCTCCTGTCTCCATTGTATTCAATGTATTGAAACTGATGCTAAAGAAATAAAGCTCAAGACACTGCTTCTGCGTGTCCCGTCCTGTTATTCGTGTTGTACAGTTCTCCCGTGTCAGATGTGCACATTGGGTTGGGGATTCCTCCTGCCCAATTCCATCTCTGGTGTTGCGGCACATCCACAATGAGCCTCTGTGAGCAACCTGCACTCCCAGAGCCGGAGCATGCTTGCTTAACCTGCTGATGGACAAGGCCAGAGATGGATCTTTGTGGGCTCCAAACACAGCTTACTGCAATGTGGGGTCCAGGGACAGAGACAACCTTGGGGCTGAGGCCACAGGGTTTATAAGGGGGGAAAGGGGCAGATCTGAGGGTCAGGGCCAATGGGAACTGAGCAAAGTGGCGCAGAGGAGGGCAGCCAACTGGGGAACCAATGAGGTAACAGGAGTGGAGCATTGCAGTAAACCAGGACCAATAGGGACAAGAGAGGGAGAACATTCCAGGAGGAGTACATATAAAAAAAAAAACAGCCGTTGAACTGGGTGATACCATTGAAGCCTGCTGCATTAACATGAGCCTGGAAATGCCTATGGGTGAGACCATTATACTCAGAGGGGTGTCTCTCTTTGACCCTGGTCACCTTTGCCCTGCGATATTACAGTTCCAATGTCAGGCACCTGGACCTCCACACTCTAGAAGTCACCGGGAATCTGGTGCTCGTGTAAACCTCAAAAACACCGAGATTCAGTCCCCCAAAATACACAAATTACCAAGATTCAGCAAAAAACCCTAACCCTGAGTTTCCTCTCTCTGGTCTCTCCACTTTGAGCTCTCCCCTCTCTGGGCTGCTGGGGCTCCTGGCAATCCCGCAGGTTCCCCTTCTCTGGGCTCATCCGTTTGGCATCACAGGCGTCCCAGGGGTCAGCACTGTCCAGGGCCCCTGTTTCAGGCTCCTGGGGTATCCATGGGTCCCCCCTGTCCAAGCTGCCAACATGTCCAGGCTTCTGGAGCACGTTTGACTCTCGTATTGTCCGCTTGTGCTCCCCCCATTGCCGGTTTCCCTGGCAGCCCTGCCGGTGCCGGGCGATCCCCACGTGGTTCTGGGCTGACAGTGCAGCCCCTGGACCGGGCAGAGTTGGCACGGCCCGGCTGCTGCCAGGGGGCCCTGCTCACTCACCAGCTCGCCCCAGCGCGGATGCGATAAATGGCACGCGTTTGATGGTGGCCACCTGCGGCGAGGAGAGCAGCGGGCTGGCTTCGCCGCCCGTCCTCCAGAGAAAACCTTCTCCTTCTCCTTCTCCTTCTCCTTCTCTTCTCTTCTCCTTCTCCTTCTCCTTCTCCTTCTCCTTCTCCTTCTCCTTCTCCTTCTCCTTCTCCTTCTCCTTCTCCTTCTCCTTCTCCCTCCCTCCTCAAAACCCCTCCTCAAGCAAAAGAAGAAGAAGAAACCCCCCCAAGGGAGCCTTGGGGCCCCGCTTGGATCCAGGTCCCGAAGCAGGCCGACGAAGCCGCCCCAGACAACTCAGCGAACCCACTCGGTATTGCGGAAAATCGCTTCTGCAGGGCCTCCTGCGCCTTCCCCAAGGGGCGGGACGCTGTCTGCCGCGCTCGGCCACTGTTAGGGCGGCCCTGAGTTGCCCGGCCGCCATGCCCACCTGCATTTGGGCCCTGGCCCTTGGGGATTAGCAGCAATATAATGAAACCTGACCCCGGGCGGAGCTTAATTGGGAAGTTGCAGCGGTTTCTTGGGGGCGGCCTGTAGGTGCCTGGTGTCCTCCCTGGCAAAGAGGCCCTGGGAGGAGGGGGTCAGGGACTGGACCCAGCCGTTAGGGCTGGGGCCGTGGGCTCAAGCCCTTGCAGCGGGCAATGGAAATTGGGGCGATGCCGCCCCAGCCCCAGGCACTGATTTTTTGGCCAGCAGAGCCCGCCAGGACGGCCAGAGCCGGGCGGAGGCGATGTCACCGTGGGCCGGACGGGGGGGGCGGGAGTGTCACAGCTGGTCAGTGGACGGGTTTAGGGCATGGCCAAAGGCCCAGCACGGGGGAGAGGGACACTGGGAAGCTGTTCCATGGATGGGTAGAGTGTCACAAGAGTCAGCAGCGAGAGGAGGTGTGGGACACGGAAGGGAGAAGAGGAACAAGAGAAAGGGAGGCAGAGGGTCTGTGAAATTGCTGCTCTCTTTGCTTTTCTGCCATGGCTGCCGCTGCTGATGCCGAAGCGCAATGAACGCTTTGTCCGCCTGTCCGCTCCCCGTGTCGTTCCAGCGGCATTCAAAACACATAACCATGAGAAATGATTATGTCGGTGCTTTTTATTTTAAGAGCTCTGGGAATCAATGGTATTACAGCCCAAATCTGATTCCGCCATACAGCCGAGATGAACATGTTTTTATACTCTACCGTTATATAACTTTCATGTTAATTATTAAACTTATATTGTTCTATTGTATACACAGATTTCAGCTAAGCATAAATTTCCATCATAGTTTCTCACTATTCTTCTTATGGTTATATAATAATTTAATTACTAAACAATCATTATGTCTAACAATTATATCATTTATCATGTTGCTTACGGAGTTGCAGTGATCTGGGAAAAGCACAAGGCCTAACATTTCAGAGTCTATTTTAATATTTTCCCAGGCCCTACTATCACCCGCGTGTCTGTTCCCCTGTGTCCGTTCCCTCTGTGTCCGTTCCCCCGTGTCTGTTTCCCCCGTGTCCGTTCCCCCTGTGTCTGTTCCCCATTCCCCCCTCACGCCCCACGGTCGAGCTCCGCACACCCTGGGGCAGCTCGGGCTGCTCTGCTCCGGGGCCCAACCGCAGTCACGGAGCATCTCTTCCTCCCGCAGCCACACCAAAACCACCGGCTCGTTCAGCTTCCTCTTCACCAGATTGGAACTTTCCTTCCCGGCAAAGAGGCAGCTCATCCCTCGTGCTTGCCCCCCTTGGGCCCCATCCCGCCCGCTGCGTCTCCGGATGCGCTCTTCCTCACAAGCAAAAAAGCGCTGCCTGCACTTTCCCCTGGAGCAGAGCCAAGTGCTGAACGAGGAGACCCTGCCAGCGCCAGGCTGAGCCAGTCCCGGGGAATGGCAGAGCAGGACATGAGCAGGGAGAAATGCAGCTCCCTGGGGGCAGTGCTGCTCCCCGGCCGCTCGGCATAGGGAGTGGCAGCGGCAGGGCCGCGCCCTGCGTGGTGCCCTCAGCCCCAGGGCTGCTCCTGCTTTCTTGTCCGATTCCAGGTGAAAATCGGAGACTGCCAATAGGAGGATTCAAATAAAACAATGGAACTGGTATTTTTGCCGAGTTTGGATGCCAGTCCAATACAGCAGCTCAGCGCTCAGCTGTCTGCCTGCTCCCTGCCAATCCAGCACTTTCAGCCTGGAGCAAAGGCCCTCTCTGCAAAGGAACTGCTGGCTGCTTCATTTCTCCTTATGAAAAAGAAAAGCCAACTAGTTTGGATCCCAAGTTTTCAGAACAGTTTATTTTTTAATAAAGCCAAGACAATTTTGCACAATGTCCCAGGAACACCTTTGTTACTGCTGAGGGTGAAATACATAGCACATGCCCTGTCTTTAGAACCCATGGCTGACCAAAGCACTGTTTGAAATCTTTACTTGCAGGTTTCTGGTGTTATATTGCTTTTTGCAAAACAGGAGAAGGCCTTTCTGTAGCTAAAGCACTTGTGGAACATCACAGCCCTCGGTCTTCGAGGTGAAAGTTTGATCTTGCCTAGAAAAGAACAGAAAAAAAGGACTTAGGAAGAATTAATTTTGTGAACATCTTGGCTTGTTTTTTCCATTTACATTTCTTTAGCTTCTGTTTCCAAGAACCTTCTCCCTTTTCAAGAACCTTTTGGAGAATGAGGTCAAACAAGATGTGAGACCACCTCTGCTTTCCACAAGATTTCAGGATTCTTGCCCAGTGGTTTGGAGAACTTGACAACTTGTCCTTTCTTTTTCTGGTGGACTGGGAGTCTTGCCATGCTCCCCAGTTTTCATTGTTACTGATCTAGTCTAAGAAAACAGGAGGTGGTCCAGGAATTGCAGGGACAACAAAGCCTGGCTGAATGCAGAGATTCCAGAGCCTGCAGCCATTGTGGAGGGTCAAGATTCAACCTGTCAGTGGACATGTGAAAATGATTGAATGTGTTGCTCTGACAGAGGGAGTTTGTTTCTGAGTTCAGTATGGATGATTCCACATCTGGTGCCTTTCATAAATCAAGAGCACAATCAGTTCATGATAAGCAACCAGAACAAGATGGACCTCTCAGAGCAGCTGACTGAAAGAATTTGAAAAGGATAAATGCAGGGAATGACTTGGTGAACCTTGCCTGAAAGAAGGGTGATTTTTTCTAATAATTACTAATCCATTTTTGGCTTTTGGCTTTCTTAGCAAGGCCATTTGCATCCCAGATTCCTCATGAAAGTGAGAAGCCTGAGCTTGTGGAAGTGCCTCAAAGATGTCCTGTTCCTCTGCAAGGACACTCAGGCTGGAACAGGAGCCGGAGCCCTCTCTGGGGAAGCCTCCTCCTGAGCTGGAATTTGTGCCATGCTGGGAGAGGAGGAGGAGGGGGAGAAGGCTGGTGCTGTGTGGCAGGAGCAGGAGGTTTGGGCCACAGGACATTCCGTCTGCGCTGCTGCCCCGCAATGGGCGGCCGTGCCCAGGGCTCTGGGCCTGGCCCCGCGTGCGCTGAGCTCCCTGGGCTGGACTCAGGTTCCTGCTGGGCCTGGGCAGAGCCTGGGCTCAAACTGGGGGCAGCAGCAGTGCAAAACACCTCTGGGCATCTGCGTTTCCTGCTGCTGGGAAGAAGCAATGAAGTGAGTAGAGAAGTTCTGGTTTCTGTTTCTCCTGGTGGACTTTTTAATTTAATTCAACATTGTAGAGGCAAATTCTGTGATGGCTTCTGTCAGTTTGTTCTATTTCAACAGTGCCAGCAGCAAGGCTGTGTTTGAGCACTGCAAATGTGGCCTGTGAGGCTTTAATTCCCCTCACCTTAGTGCTCAGGGGCTGGTGGGCATTCAAGTACCTGCTGATCTTTATGCCTGTGACAAAAATACTGATTTCACTGTCATGAAAACACTGTGGGCAGCACCAGCTGAAAGAGGCACTTGCAGTTTTATGGATGAAATTCAGGTGGCAAGCAGAAGAGGGACAAGGACAGCCATGATCTCCAATTCCCAAGGCAAAGGCAGCAGCAGCCTCCTGCTGTCACCTCAGGGTGAGTCAAACAGAGCTGAAAACAGCTCTGGAACCCGATCCTTTCTTCCTCTGAGGGCTGGCTCAGGGCAGCACAGGCGGGCCCTGAGCAGTCAGGGCTGTGTGTGGGTGCTGGTTGCTCTGCTCCAGAATTCAGCTGGAAAAAGCCCTTGGGAGCCGAGGCAGGAGCAGGTGGGAAGGGGCCGGAGCTGCTTCTGCTGGCGGGGAGCCCTGGCTGGGCTGGGCCGGGGCGCCCCCTGCGCTGCGGCTGCTGCTGCTGCCAGACAAGGGACTCGGGGACAGGGAACGGACACGGGGGGGACAGCAAAGGCCTGGCGGCTGCAGGGATGGTGGCACTGGGGCCAGCGCCAGCACAGAGCTTCAGCCCGCAATGAACCCCGAGGGAAACGCTGGGGAAAGGCTCCATTTCAGCCTTTCTGCACTCGTGGCTGTGAAGAGACTGAAATGAAAGGAGAACAAGAAGGGCCCGACCCCTTCCCCTTTGGGAGGAGCCCCTGGCCTGGGGCTGTGAGGGGCAGTGAGGGGACATGAGGAGCTGTGAGGGGCTGTGAGGGGACATGAGGGGCTGTGAGGGGCTATGAGGGGCTATGAGGAGACATGAGGAGCTGTGAGGGGCTGTTAGGGGCCGTGAGGGGCTGTGAAAGGCTATGGGGGGCCATGAGGGGTTGTGAGGGGCCATCAGTCATGAGGGGACATGAAGGGCTTTGAGAGGCCGTGAGGGACAATGGGGAACTCAGAGAGGCCATAGGGGTCTGTGAGGTGCTGTGGGAGCCCAGGCCACTCATGGAACCAAGGGGCCATTGTGGCCCAGCAAGGCGTTGTGGAACCAAAGGGACCATGGTGACACTATGGAACCTCATGGTATCACAGGTCCATTGTTACACAGCAGCCACAGCAGGGCTGCAGAACCAAGGAGATCATTGTGACACTGCACAACTGTGGAAACCTGTGAGCCTCCCAGGGAAAAGGCAGTAGCAATACCCTGGAAAGACACACCACAGGCCCTGGGCACTCCTCAAAGCTCAGGGTGAGAAAAGAGGCTTCCCCATGTTGCTCTGCAGCACTATGTTGTCGCAGTTCTGTCCTCCCTATTGGCCCGTTGGCCTTTCCTACTCCTTTTACTCTTAAATGTTCATGTTCTGGTGAGTTCTCCCTTCCCTGTCTTCCCATTGGTGTGTAACCCTGCCCATCCATCCTGGCATTCCCTATTGGTCCCTTTCCTGTGTACCATGCCTGAGTCCTCAGACCATTGAATCCCTGGTGCTCTCCTCTGCACCCTCTTTCCCTCTGTACTCTGAACACTCCTTTGTCTTTGGCCCCTGGACACTTTCAGAGTTTCTCCATGTGTGTGTGTGTGTGTGTGTGTGTGTCTGTGTCTGTGTCTGTGTGCTGGTGCTCTCATGGTTCCTACCTATTGGCACAAGACACTCTCAGGGAAGGTTGTGTCCAGGCCACTTCAGACTGCAACAATAACTCCTTTTTTTCATTTACTTTGTGGTGTAAATGAACTATTCTGTCTAATCATGATCAGAATAAATCAGAGCTGTATTTATATAAATTTATCTGGTATTCAGTCTTTAATCCTGTGGGACAAATTGCGTAAAGATTCAATTCCACCTGCCCAATCTTTTACAGCTTTGACAAAGTCTGGGGCTGGGATTGGATCCAGCCGTTCCCAGTCTCCTCTCTTAAAAGGAATTTTAGAAGTCTAGGGGTGCTGCAGGGGTTTGAAGATCTATGGTGGCTGCTGATTGTAATTTCTCCACCTCATGTCTCAGAAGGAGTTTCTCAAATGAAAAAATAAAGTTTTTGCCTGGAGCTCCCACTGTGGGCATGACAGGAGCCCCTGTGAGTGTCTGGCACATCCCAGCTCTTTGGCAGCCTGGGGACTCCTGGGATGTCACCGTGGAGCCTCCGTGAGTGCCTGTGACAGATTGGTGCCTTTGCAGCCCAAGGTCCCCTGGGATGTCACCATGGAATGGCTGTGACTGCCTCTGACCACAGGGCTCTTTACCATCCCCAGAAAGCCCTGGGAGGTTCTCCATGGAGCCCCTGTCTCTGCCTGTGACATTCCAGCTCTGGAACAACCTGGAGACTCTTGGAAAGTCCCCATGTAACCTCTCTGAGGGCCTGTGACAAATCTGATCCTTAGCAGGCAACCATCACCAGCCCCTGTTGCTATGGTCAGTTTCCATGGCAACCATCAGCCCCCAGCCCCCTCCATGGCAACCATCACCAGCCCCCTGTTGCATGGCAACCAACCACCAGCCCCTGTTGCTATGGTCAGTCCCTTTGCAGCTCCATGGAGACCCCATGCCAGGGGTGGTTGCCATGGACACCAGCTCAGGCCTGCAGCCAGGGCCCGTTGCCATGGCAACCATTGGCAGTCCCATCCCCAGGCTCATGGGATCCCAGAACCACAGAATTGGCTGAGCTGGGAGGGACCCATCAGGATCCTCAAGTCCAACTGCTGGCCCTGCACAGGACACCCCAACAATGCCAGCCTGGGCCTGGCAGTGCTGTCCAAATGCTGCTGGAGCTCAGAGAGCCCTGGAGCTGGGACCCTTCCCTGGGGAGCCTGGGCAGGGCCCCAGCAGCCTCTGGGCAAAAACCTTTTCCTGACATCCAACCTGAGCCTGCCCCGACTCAGCTGCAGCCATTCCCTCCACTCCTGTCCCTGGGCACCAGAGGGAAGAGGTTCCCACAGCCCCAGCCAGGGACCCGCTCCCAAGGCTGTTGCCATGGCCACCAGGGCTGGCACCAGCTGGGATGCTCGGTTTCCACAGGCTGGGGTTCAGGAATGGGATTCCCCAATTTCCTGCTCTTGCTAAAACCACACTGCCCCTCTGCCCTCCTGCCTCCCATGGAAAGCACAAAGGCAAAGATCCCAGGCTGGGATGAGAACAATTTATTTGGAACAGCAACGAGATAAGGAACAAACAGGAACAAAAACAATATTGACAACAGAAGGGATAAAGAAAAACTATTTACAGGGAAAACTAAAACATCAACAACTGCCTCTTCCTGGCCATGTATTTCCTCCTGCCTGGAAAGGACACCCTTCTCCTCAGGGGGAGAGAGTCCCTTTCCTGCCCCTGGCAATGACCTGAAGTGGGAGTAGAATGTAATGACAGGGCCATGGCCAGACCCTCATGTTCTTCAATCCCACATCATATCATTGCAGGGGCAGGAAAAAAGAAACAGGTGTCTTCCCAGCATGGATCACAGGGAAAATGGGTCCCGAGGGCTGTTCCCAATGTGGGACCTCCCATGGGGAATGAAGCTGGGGCTGGGCAGAAAGCTCTTCCTGCAGTTGGGGCACTCGCAGATCTTCCCTTACTGGTGACTCCATTGGTGTCTGGTCAAGTCCGAGCTCATGGACAAGTTCTTCCCATGATGTGGAGAACTTGGAGGGCCTCTCCCTAGTGTGGATATGCTGGTGGGTGATGAGGGTGGATTTTTTCTTGAAGCCCTTCCCGCAGTCAGGGAAGCGGAAGGGCCTCTCTTGGGTGTGACTCCACTCATGCAGGCGGAGATTTGTGGGGGTCTGGAACCTCTTCCCACAGGTGGGGCACTCATAGAGCCTCTCCCCTGTGTGGATGCGCTGGTGGATGACGAAGTGGGAGTTGCGCTTGAAGCCCTTCCCGCACTCATGGCAGCAGAAGGGCCTTTCCCCTCTGTGAATCCACTGGTGGCGGGGGTAATTGGAGCTAGTCTGAAACCTCTTCTGACACTTAGGACACTCATAGGGCCTCTCCCTGGTGTGGATGCATTGGTGGGCGTTGAGGAGGGAGCTGCAGCTGTAGCCCTTCCCACATTCTCCACACTCATAGGCCCATTCCCCAGTGTGGATCATCTGGTGGTGGATCAGGGTGCTGCTCCGCCTGAAGCTCTTCCCACACTCCAAGCACTTGTGGGGCTTCTCCCCATCATGAAGCTGCTCAGGGACCACCAGCTCTGAGCTCTGGCTGAAGCTCTGTCCACCTTCCTGGCCCAGGGTGGGTCTCTCCTCCTCAGAGCACCCTGGGCTGGGTTTAGAGCCCCTCCTCCTGTGGGATCTCTGGGGCTTTTCTTCCCTGTTGGATTCCTGTGCACTAGAGTTGCTCAAAACAGCCTCTTCTATGAGGTTCTGCCATGGAGATTTTTCGTCCCTGGTCTCCATCCTCAGCTCCTTGTCTGAGGGAGGAAGGACAAGGAGAGGATGGGATTTGCCTCCATGCCAGAGGGAAGGGGAAGGAGATCCCCCCAGTGAATCCCCAGCAGGACAGCGTTGGCAGTGGGGTTGTCCTGCAGCCAGGGGCCGTGCTGGGCTGGGAGATGGAGCAGGAGAGAGGGGGAAAGAGGCCACTGACTTCCTCCTCACCTGCCTGGGTATCCCAGGGATCCTTCCTCTTTCGGACAGCCTCCTCCTCTAATGAGTCAAGGTGTGGGAATGGGAAATCCTGTTCTGGGAAGAAAACAAAGGGCGCGCACATTGTCTTTTGTACTGGTTTGAAGGCAAAGCTGGGGGAGAGTCTAAGCCAGAGTTACAATTTAATAAGAAAATGAAGTTTAAGGCAATGATACAGAAACACTGCCTGAAACTGACTGAGTCAGGATATAACCTGACACCCTGTTGCTCAGGGTGGTGGCAGCAGTCCCATTAAATGGTGGCTGCTGTCCTGTTGGAGTGATGAACGTGATTCTGTCAAAGCAGTGATCCTGTAGAAGGGTCTGGTCTTCCTCTGAAGGTCCAGTGGTGGTTATGGAGCTCTTGTTCTCTGGGAATCCAGTAGGCAAGCTGCTCCTGGTGTAAGAAGCCTCAGCTTATATCCAGGTAGGAATGCTTGGATCCTCCCCCTGGGCTGAACATCCCACAGTGGGATGATGGAATTTGATCAGTCCTGCAGTGACACTCAATGGCCCATTCACAGAAGATATCTCCCCTGGAGGGCGTTATCAGGGCTTAGTAATGGAAGAGATAAAGAACACTGCCCCACCTGTTTATAGCAGTTGATGAAGATGGGGATTGAAAACATGCCTTTGGTTACATCTTGCATTGCAACCTGAAACAGTGGGGTAATCCCTGCTCAGGGGGTGAACACAAACTGGCTCAGGTGTAAAACCCCCACCCCAGGAAGGCCACACACACGAGGGACAATGTCACACTTGCCCTGCTCCAGGGGAGGTATCTGTCCCTGTCACTCCTTGCTCTCTCATGCTTTTCTCTTTCTTTCCATCTCTCTCTCTACCACACATTTACTGTTCAATAAAACCCACGCTGGATTTGGTATCATTAGCACCTTAACTGGGGCAGAGGCATCTCTCTAACAATTTTCTTAACCAGATTGCGACATTACTTTGGCACAGTGAGTTCAGGGCACTGTTGTCTGACCCCGAGTGCCTTTGACAACAGCATGGTTCCCTCCACTTAGAAGGTTGTGGTTCTCTCTGGAGGAACTCTTGGAAACTTGAACACAGCTTCCTCTGAGCAACTTATGGAAGAACTGATGATGCAAATGGCTGTTGTGGGTCTGGAGTGTAAAGATATTATTTTGTTTTCCTTCCTTGAAAAGTTTGTTAAAATCCCTGGAGGAAAGGGAGCAAATGATACCAGCGAGACTGACAAGGTTCATTCACCCCACAGTGAGGAACACAAGGCTGCCAGAAGTCCTACAAGAAGCCCAGCTCAAGTAGCTAAATTCCGAAATAACTCCTGAATTCCCAGGCTTGGGGGCTTTGCCAAATGTCAGAATCATTTTTCTCTTAATGCCTGTCACCTTTGTGAAAGCTACACAGAGTTTTCCCTTCCTTTTCATAACCTGTATTGGGCCAAATTTCCACTTTTCTTTTATAAGAATGTGCCAGCAGCTGAACTGGAGCTGTGCAGGAACTGATGAAACTTGCAATTGCCACATCACTGCTTGGATTGTCAATTTATTCATGTTTGGGATTTGTTTGCGCTTTAATCACATGTGACTTGTGGGAAAATCAAATATTCACCAAGTATTTTATGTAGAGTCAAGTTTGATTTCTGCCAAGTTTATTTTGTCCAGTGCCCAGGGGATGCTTGAGGGGTCTCTGTGCCTCTCACCCTGGAGGATGCTTGGGGGGGGCTGGGGAGGGGTCCTTCTCACCCCAGGCCATTCCCCAGGGGTTGTCCCTGTCCCTGTCACCCCAGGCCATTCCCCAGGGGTGTCCCCATTGTCCCATGGGCCACCCCAGGCCATTCCCAGGGGTCTCCATCATTCTCACCCCAGGGAATGCCTGGGGGTCTCCTCCCTCTCACCCCTGTGCCATGAATTTGGGGTGCTCAGGGCAGTCTCTGTCCCTCTCAGCCCAGGGGGATGCTCTAACCCCAAGAGGGGGTCTCTGTCCCCTCAGCCCCCTGGGGGGATGCTCCTGGGGGTCTCCATCCCTCTGGCCTCAGGCAATGCCTGTGCAGGGCTGGGGACCAGGGGCTCTGTGTCCCTCTACCCACCGCTGAGGGTGCTCACCCTGGGGGGCTGGGGGCTCTCCGACCTTCTCACCCCTGGGGAGGCCGGGGGCTCTCTGTCCCTCTCAGCCCTGCTGTGACCCCACCCAAACATCATCGGGCTCAGAGGGGACAGAGACACCCCAAACCCCAGAAGGGCTGAACCTGGGATTTGGTTTGGGGCTGAGGATTTAGGAAGGGGCTGGAATTGGGGCTGGGATTGGAGTTGGGGCTGAGATTTGGATTAGAGCTGGGATTGGGATTAAGGCTAGACATGGGATTGGCCTTAGGGCTGAGGTTGGGATTGGGTCTGGGGCTAGGGGAGTCTGGCACCAGGATGTGATTAAATAGAGAACTGTGAGTGTGTCTAAACGTGGAGTGAGATTGAGACCAGGATCAGCATCAGGTTTGGGACTGAGCTCACCCAGAGCAGGACAGGGGGGATGTCACTGCAGGATGTCCCTGGCATCATCCCAGCCCTCCTCAGGCACCTCCAAACATGGGGGGCAGCTGGGTGCTCCAAGATCCAGGTGCTCCCACGCTGCCCCTCAGTACCAGGTGAGCATTCCCTGAGGGCAGCCCTGACTGTGACCCTTGGGGCTCTGGGATCAGCCCTCACATCCCTGTGGGAGCAGCTGCAGACAGGATGAGAGATTTCCACCCCCTAATTCCTATGGAAAGATGAAGCCCAGCTGCCCTTTTCTTCTGGTGCCTGCTCCTCTGCTCAGCTGAGGATGTCAAACTCCCCAGGAGCAGGAAAATCCCCATTCCCTGTTTCCTTGTGGCTGCAGCCTGGAACATCCACTCAGAACAAAGAATTTTCTAACAGCCCTGCTGAATGACATTGGGAGGAGGTTTGTGAGAAAGGGAGAAAATTGTATTTCAATAGTAAATAAAAGGTGCAAAATTATTTCTTTCTGTCACATTTGTTTTCAGTCAGTTGCACTTCTGTTCCCAGGCCAGGGAAAAGGGTGGGGCTGGGGGCTGGGAGAGGCAGGGGCTGGGAAAAGGGAAAAGGTTGAGTTGGTGCCGGATAAGGGGGTGCAGGGGGGTCTCAGTGCTGGGCAAAGGGGTAAAAGGGCATCTGGGTTCTCAGGAATGGGGGAGCAGGGGGGTCTCAGGGTCACGGAAATGGGGGGGCAGGGACGTGGAGAGGTAGAAGGGAGTTCCAGGGGATCCTTGAGCCCAGGAAAGGGGAGTCCAGGGTTTCCCAAAAAGGGGGTACCAGGGTGGGGACACCCAGGATGTTCGGAAAGGGGGAGTTCAGGGGGTCCCTGGTTTTGCAGAAAGGTGGGGCTGGGGGCTGGGAAAGGCAGGAATGGGGGACGTTCCAGGTTGTCCCAGAGTCAAGCCTACGCCAAGTCTGGAGGTTGGGAGCCATGGAATGGCCGGGAAAAGGGGAGCAGGGAGCCCTGATGTCCAGAAATAGGGGATCCAGGGGGGTCCCGGTGCCAGCAGGGGCGGTTCAGGGTCCCGGGGCCGGGGGTCCCACTCCCCCTGGCCCCCCAGGAGCGCCCCCAGCCCCAGCGCTGGAGCCATCGCGCTGCTCCTCCTCACTCCCAGTGTCATCCCACTGTGATCCCAGGATGATCCCAGTAGAACTCGGTCACCCAGGAGCTGCTGTCAGGATGATCCAAGTTGCTTCCAGTCCTTCTTTATTATGATGGAATTTGCCCCCAGCACAGCTCCAGTTGGTCCCAGATGCTCCCACTTTGATCCAGTGTGTTCCCAGTTCTCCCAGTTACCCCAAACATAGCCCCAGTAACTCCCAGTATGATGCCAGTCTCTCCCAGCAGGGCCCCAGTCACTCACACTTGCCCCCAGTTGCCCCCAGCATGATCCCAGCTGCCCCCAGCACATTCCCAGTGGCTCTCAGTATGGTCCCAGTCACCCCCTGCATGGTCTCAGGCACTCCCAGTATATCCCAGTTGCCCTGAACATTCTCGTAGTCATTGCCAGGCACTCCCAGTTACCTCAGCGTGGTTCAGCTGCCCCCAGTTTTATCCCAGTCACTGCCAGGACATCCCAGTTGTCACCTGCATGCATCCTGTCATTCCCAGTTACTCCCAGTTCCTCCCAGTGTGTGTTCAGGGAGCTCCCAGCATGGGCCTGGTAGCTCCCAGTAACCCCCAGTCAGGGTCCATTGACACCCACTATAATCCCAGTATGATCCCAGTAACTGATGCCAGTGGCCCCCAGTGTGATCCCAGTTGCTCCCTGTCAATGCCAGCATGACCCCCAGTCCATGATCCCAGTGACCCCAGTTCCTCCAGTTGCTTTCAGCCTCACAGTTGCTTTCAGCCTGATTCCAGTTGGTCACAGCCACTCCCAGTCAATCCCAGTATGATTCCAGTCACCCTCAGTGTGATCCCAGTCTCACCCAGCATGGACCCAGCTGCTCCACTGTGATCCCACTATGATCCCAGTTGTCATCCCAGTTCCATGATCCCAGTTCCCAGTATGATCCCAGTTGTCCCTAGAATAGTTCCAGTCCCTCTCAGCATGGTCCCACTCACTCCTAGTTGCCCCCAGCATGATCCCAGCTATTCCCAGTGTGGTTCCTGTCCCCCCAGCATGGTCACAGACACTCCCAGTACATCCCAGTGTGCCCAGGAAGGTTCTGGTGACCTCAGAATGATCCCAGTTTTTCCCAGTTATTCCCAGTTGCCTCCAGCATGATCCCAGTTTCTGGCAGTTGCCCAAAGTGTGGTCCCAGTTGCTCCCAGTATGATTCCAGTTGTCCCAGTTGTCATCTCAGTCCCCTCAGCATGGTTCCAGTACCTTCCAGTTGATCCCAGTTGCTCCCACTGTGTCCGTGTTTTCCTCCCAACATGGGCCCAGTAGCTCCCAGTAACCCCCAGTCAGGATCCATTCTCACCTGCTGTAATCCCAGTGGCTACCAGGATGATCCCAGTTGCACCCAGTCCCCCCCAGTATGATTACAACCACCCCCAGTATGACCCCAGTCCCTTCCAGATCCTCCCAGTATGATTCCAGTCATGCCCAGAGTGACTCCCTGTCACTCCCAGTGTGGGCCCTGTTGCTCCCAGTCACCTCCAGCATGGTTCCAGTCATAGCCAGCACCTTTCCAGTCACTCCCAGTCTGGTTCCAGTAGGATCCCAGTCCTTCTCTGATACTCCTAATACTTTTCAAGTCACTCCCAGTATGATCCCAGTCAGTTCCAGTATGACCCCAGCATGGGCACAGCTGCTCCCATTATCATCCAGTGTGGTTCCAGTTGTTCCCATTTATCCCCACTGTGGTTTCAATCACTCCCAGCATATTCCAGTTACTCCCAGCAGGTTCCCAGTTAGTCCCAGCTGTCCTCAGCCTGATCCCAACTGTTCACAGCCACTCCCATTCACCCTCAGTGCAGTCCTAGTTGCTCCAAGTATGATCCAGTATGATCCCAGTTGCCCTTGACATGGTTCCAGTTGCTCCCTGTTCCTCCCAGTATGATCCCAGTTGAACCCAGTTGTCCCTTCTATCATCCCCATCACTCCCCATATGATCCCAGTTCTTCCCAGCATGGTCCCAGTGTTGAAGATTGCAATGCAAGATGTATTCAATTGCCATCTGTATGGCAGATTACCTTTGTCAAGTGGGCAGTTTGCTTTATCTCTCTGAGTGACCACATTCACACCTCCCTTGGGAGAGGACATCTGCTGATAACAGACTATTGAATGTCACTGCATGACTGATAAGAACTATAACATCCCATTGTGAGATGCTCCGCCCAGAGGGAGGAGCCAAGCATTGCTACCCAAATATAATCCAGAGGTTTTTGAGACACCAGCATGGCTTTCTCCACTGGATTCCCCAGAGGAACAGCAGCTGTCTCTTCTTCCACTGGATCTTCACAGGAAGAATACATCCTTCTCTACACGACCCCTTTGTTCCAACAGAACCACACCTGACACTTCAGGAGGACTGCAGCCACATTTCCAATTGGACTGCCACCAACACCCTGACCCACAGGGTGTCAGGTTGGGTTCTGACTCTGTCAGTGTTGTTCTAGTGTACTGCATTGTTTATTTTATCCTTTTCTTTTTTTTCTTCCCTATTAAAGAACTGTTATTTCCTGCTCCCATATTTTTGCCTGAGAGCCCCTTAATTTAAAATTTATAGCAATTCGGAGGGGTGGGGAGGGTTTACATTCTCCATTTCAGGGGAGGCTCCTGCCTTCCTTAGCAGACACCTGTCTTTCCAAACCAAGACAGATTTTGGTGCCCAATGTGCAGCTTGAGGGCAGAGAAACCAAAAGGGAATAACAGTTCTTGAGTAATCTAATTTTTTGTGTGTGGCAATAGAAACCTCATTAAGTGACACCATGTGGTCCAGCTTGCCCTGGTTTGGGTGGCACGTGATCATGGCTGTATTTCTCCCATTTGTAGGCCCTTATCTAAACATGGGTCCTATAACCAAGGCTACTGTGGCTGTTATCTGCCTTGTTTTATGGGTGAATAAGGTGAGGGATTCATGGATTTTTAACTTCCTCTGGAAAGCAGGCACATGGATTCACAGCTATCACACACTAACTGTATGTTTTTAGGGTTACTTTAATAATGGCACCTGCTGTAAGGAAATGACACCAGGGGAAATCTTCTCCCAACCCTTTAACCATCTCTTTGGGTCCGCCCCACCAGTTTTTGAAGGGTTCAGATCCACTCTAAATATTAATGATATCATACAGTGGCTGGTGTTGCTGATAGGCCTGTTCTATTTAGCATTTAGAGAAGGGGAGACTAACGTGGATAACTACCCTGACACCTACCCCAGAACCCAATACGCTACCAGAGCCTAGGGATGCTGCTGCCCCAGAGCCTGACCCTGCCCCACAGCCCACCTCAGATATAAACCACCCAGATTGGGTGGGGGGTCTGGTGAAGGAGATAGGCCGGATGCTGAAGGAATACACTTCCCCAGCTGGTGAGAAGCCCTCCCCTGCCTTGAAGAGGGAGAGTCTAACAGTGCAGCAGCGGAACCCACAGATGTTACAACTGTCCAGGTTCCAGCTGAATTGCAAAGGCAGTCACAGCCAGCAGCAGCTGCCCCTGTAGAAACAAGGAGATCTAAGATGAAAGCAGAGCACCCAGATAGGGGAGGGCCCTCACAAGCCACAGGGGAGCCAGAGGTTGCGATCATCACCGGGTCCCTGACGTACGAAAGTCTCCGTAATCTGCACAAAAGCATTGTACGATGGGGACGTGAAGCTTATACAACCTGACTACTTTGGGTCTGGGATCTTATGAGTATAGGTGTCCAGCTGGATGGTGGTGAGGCAAGGAATTTGGGACCCTTGACCCAGGACTCAGGTATCAATCAGATTTTTGTAAGGGAGCCAGGGTCCCTTTCCCTCTGGGAGCGGCTTTTAATAAGTGTCAGAGAGAAGTTTGTCTACAGGAAAGGAATGCAGGAGCAGCACCATAGAATGCACTGGAAGACACTTGAGGAAGGGATCCAACAGCTGAGAGAAGTGGCAGTATTGAAGGTAACTCTTTGGGAGGGATGGACAGCATGATAATGACCCTGACAAGGTCAGGTGCACAGGGCAAATGTTGTGGAGCCTGGCAAATCTGGGGCCATCCCAATACATCACCTTTATTGCAACGATTAATGCCGACACCAACCATGAGACAGTGAGTCCTGTGGCCAACAAGCTTAGGAATTATGAAAGTATGATCAATGGCCCCATGCAGGCTCATGTCTCTGCCATGGTGCAAGAACTCAGAGAGGAGATGAGGGAGATGAGGGAGGAGGTGAGGAGGAACAGTTCCCACACTGCACCAGTGCGAGTCACAGGCCCCAGAGTCAGAGCCCAGTGTTCCCCAGCTAGAGAGAGAGGGTACACCCCACAGGCTGACCTGTGTTTTTTTCTGCATGACCATGGGGAAGACATGGGAAAGTGGGATGGAAAACCCACTTCTGTCCTGGCAGCATGGGTGTGTCAACTCAAGGAGGGAAACACTAATCGAGGGAACTCCAGTAAAGTGAAGGTAGCCTCAACCTCCCATGACTGAGCTGCTGAGTATGATCTGTCAGATCCCCTGGAAGGTACCTCTACCATGTATACCCAGGGTTAGAGGGGCCCTGCCTCTAGCCAGGGAGAGGCATGGGAAAACTGGATTTTCTGGACAGTGTGGATCCGATGGCCTGGCACATCAGAACCACAAAAGTATGATGCCTTAGTTGATACTGGTGTGCAGTGTACCCTGATACCATTGGGACATGTGGGGGCAGAACCTGTTTCCATTGCTGGGGTGATGGGGGGATCCCAGCAATTGACCCTGTTGGAAGCCGAGGTGAGCCTGACTGGGAAAGAGTGGAAAAAGCATCCTATTGTGACTGGCCCAGAGGCCCCGTGTATTCTGGGCATAGATTTCCTCTGGAATGGCTATTACAAAGACCCAAAGGGACTCAGATGGGCTTTTGGCATAGCTGCTGTGGAGGCAGAAAACATCAAGCAGTTG
Organism: Emberiza elegans; assembly: GCA_024865655.1. Lineage (NCBI taxonomy): Eukaryota > Metazoa > Chordata > Aves > Passeriformes > Fringillidae > Emberiza > Emberiza elegans. Next base: position 6,142 of record JALJVW010000134.1, on the reverse strand, counting down.
AACACTTTGCCTGGACTATCAGAAAAGCCCATCTGCAGTAGGTCTCCTGAAGGTGGATGAGCAACGAGTGCCAATTACCACCTCAACAGTGCACCACTGGCAGTATCAGATGAATCGAGATGCCGTGATCCCCATCCACAAAATGATCCATGAACTGGAGAGCCAAGGGGTGGTCAGCAAAACCCATTCACCCTTCAACAGTCCCATCTGGCCTGTGTGCAAGTCTGACAGAGAATGGAGATTGACTGTGAGCTATCGTGGCTTGAATGAAGTGACTCTACCGCTGAGCGCTGCTGTGCTGGACATGCTGGAACTCCAGTACGAGCTGGAGTCCAAGGCAGCGAAGTGGTACACCATTATAGACATTGCTAATGCATTTTTCTCCATTCCTCTGGCAGTAGAATGCAGGTCTGAGTTTACTTTCACATGGAGGGGTGTGCAGTACACCTGGAACCAACTGCCCCAGGGGTAGAAACACAGCCTCACCATCTGCCATGGACTGATCCAGACTGCACTGGGAAAGGCTGAGGGTTGAGAACATCTGCAATATATTGATGACATCATTGTGTAGGGGAACACGGCAATGGAAGTGTTTAAGAAAGGAGAGAGGATCATCAGGATTCTGCTAGAAGCCGGCTTTGCTATCAAGAAGAGTAAAGTCAAGGGACCTGCCCAGGAGATCCAGTTCCTGGGAGTGAAGTGGCAAGACGGATGGCATCAGATTCCCACTGAGGTCATCAACAAAATCACTGCGATGTCTCCACCAACCAGAAAGAAGGAAATGCAAGCTTACCTGGGTGCCATAGCTTTTTGGAGGATGCACATTCCTGAATACAGTCAGATCGTGAGCCCTCTTTACCTGGTTGCCTGCAAGAAGAACGAGTTCCACTGGGGCCCTGAGCAGCAACAAGCCTTTGCCCAGATCAAGCAGGAGATTACTCATGCAGTAGCCCTTGGCCCGATCAGGACAGGACCAGAGGTGAAGAACATGCTCTACTCTGCAGCTGGGAACCATGGCTTGTCCTGGAGCCTTTTGCAGAAGGTGCCTGGGGAGACTCGAGGAATTTTGGAGTTGAAGTTACAGAGGGTCCGAAGCCAACTACACTCCCACAGAGAAGAAAATCTTGGCTGCCTGTGAAAGAGTCCAGACTGCCTCAGAGGTGATTGGCACGGAAGCACAATGCCTCCTGCCTCCCCAGGTACCAGTGCTGGGGTGGATGTTTAAAGGAAAGGTTCCCACCACCCACCACGCCACTGATGCTACATGGAGCAAGTGGATTGTTCTTACCACACAGCGTGCCCGTATTGGAAACCTGAATTGCCCTGGGATCCTGGAGATAATTACAAACTGTCCAGAATGTGAGAACTGTGGTCTGTCTGATGAAGAGGAACAAGAGCAAGTGATACAGGCTGAAGAAGCTCCTCCATATAACGAACTGCCACCAGAGGAAGCACTCTACGCTCTTTTCACTGACAGTTCCTGTTGCATTGTGGGAATGAACCGGAAGTGGAAAGCAGCCGTATGGAGCCCCAAAGGACAGGTCGCAGAGGCCACTGAAGGACAAGGTGGATCAAGCCAACTTGCACAACTCAAAGCTGTTTAGCTGGCCCTGGACATTGCAGAAAGAGAGAAGTGGCCAAAGCTCTACCTCTACACTGATTCATGGATGGTAGCCAATGCTCTGTGGGGATGGCTGGAGAGGTAGAAAGAGGCTATTGGCAGTGTAGAGGAAAACCAATTTGGGCTGCTGATGAGTGGAAGGACATTGCTACCAGGGTAGGGAGGCTACCTGTGAAAGTCCACCATGTAGATGCCCCATGACCCTAAGAGTAGAGCCAATGAGGAGCACAAAAACAATGAGCAAGTAGACCAGGCTTCAAAGATAGGGGTGTCCAAGATAGACTTAGATTGGGAACACAAGGGAGAGTTTTTCCTAGCTTGATGGGCCCATGATGCCTCAGGCCATCAGGGTAGAGATGCCACCTATAAGTGGGCACGAGACCGAGGGGTGGATCTAACCATGGACAGTATTTCTCAGGTCATCCATGACTGTGAGACGTGTGCTGCCATCAAGCAGGCCAAGCGAGTGAAGCCCCTGTGGTATGGTGGGCAGTGGTCCAAGTATAAGTATGGGGAGGCCTGGTAGATTGACTACATCACACTGTCCCAGCCACGCCAAGGCAAGGGCCACGTGCTGACCATGGTGGAAGCCACCACTAGACGGTTGGAGACCTACCCTGTGCCTCACACCACTGCCTGGAACACCATCCTGGGCCTTGAAAAGCAAATCCTGTAGAGACATGGTACCCCTGCGAGAACTGAGTCAGACAATGGGGCCCATTTCAATAATGGCCTTATCAATACCTGGGCCAGGGAACATGGTATTGAATGGATATATCATATCCCCTATCATGCACCAGCTGCTGGGAAAGTTGAACGGTGCAACGGACTACTTAAGACTACCCTGAAGGCACTAGGCGAGGGAAATTTTAGAAATTGGGAAATGAACTCAGCAAAAGCCACCTGGATGGTCAACACCCGAGGGTCCATCATTCGAGCTGGTCCTGCCCAGTCTGAACCCCTGCACACAGTGGATGGAGATAAAGTCCCTGTTGTACACATGAAAGGTATTTTAGGAACGACTGTTTGGATTAATCCCACTGCAGGCAAAGAAAAACCCATCTGTGGAATTGTTTTTGTTCAAGGACCTGGTTACACCTGGTGGGTAATGCAGAAAGATGGAGAAAGCCGTTGTGTACCAGAGGGAAACCTAGTCTTAAGTGAGAATTGTGTGTAAGGTTTCATTGTAATGCAGATGGAAATAGAATAAGGGGTGGATAATGTCCTGGATTGCAAGGTAATGTGTGTGTTCTATTCCCATCTGTCTGAGGTGGGGCAGTTGTCATCTGTTAATTGGGCAGTTTTCTTTGTCTCTTCCACAAACCAGTCCTCCCTCTGGGAAGACATCTGCTGTTAATGGGCTATTGAGTGTTACTGCATGACTGATCAAAATTACATCATCCCATTGTGAGACGCTCCACTCAGAGGGAGGAACCAAGCATTCCTACCTGGATATAATTTGAGATTTTGGGGCACCTGAACAACCTTTTCCCACTGGATTCCCAGAGGAGCACCTGCCCCTTCCACTGGATTCCCAGAGGAGCAGCTGCCTTTTCCGCTGGACTCCCAGAGGAAGACCAGGCCCATCTATACCACCACTGGATCTTCAGAGGAAGATTACACCCTTCTATAGGATCACTGCTCCAACAGAACCACACCTGTCTGCAGTAAGACTGCAGGACGACTGCAGCCACCATTTTAATTGCACTGCAACCAACACCCTGACCCACAGGGTGTCAGGTCATATTCTGAATCTGTCAATGCTGTTTTGTATTACTACATGGTTTCTTTTATTTTTACTTTCTTCCCTAATAAAGAACTGTTATTCCTGCTCCCATATCTGTGACTGAGAGCCCCCTTAATTTCAAAATGATAAAGATTCAGATGGAGGGGTTTACATTTTCCATTTCAGGGGCAGCTCCTGCCTTCATTAGCACACACTTGTCTTTTTAAACCAAGACAAGGGGAAGCTTTCAAAGCCTCAGTTATAATGCAAATAAAGTTTGAAGGAACAAATAAAATAGGAATTGGGGATGTTCTATTAGTTCTAAAAGCAGGGTGAAATTTATTAGGATGGAATTTACAGGTGCAGTTTGACATTGTAATGCTCCCAGAGAAAGGGAAAATGGTAGTTAAGCTTCTCCAATTAAGGGAAGAAGACGAGGAGAAAATTCATGAGATTGTCTGGGCAAAACTGAAAAACTGAAGTAAATTAAATATCAAACCTATAGTAATAAAAATAGTTAATGAGAACCATCCAGTTGAGCTATGACAATATCCACTCTCCCTGGAAAGCAGACAAGGACTGCAGCCACCGATCCAGGACCTGCTTGGGGACCATCTATGTCCCCCCCCATAATACACCCATATTACCAGTAAAGAAGTCAGATGGGACTTACAGGCTTGTCCAAGATTTGAGAGAAGTGAACAAAAGAACAGTGAATCGGTACCCAGTAGTGCCTAACCCCTCTACGCTACTGAGTAGTATCCCCCCAGCACACCAGTGGCTCAGCGTGATAGACCTAAAAGATAATTTTTGGGTGTGCCCACTGACAGAGGAAAGGGGATATATTTACCTTTGAATAGGAGGACCCCCGATTCCAGGAGGAAGCAACAGCTTTGGTGGATGAGGTTACCCCAGGGGTTTTCTGAATCCCCAAACTTGTTTGGTCAAACCCTAGGAGGAGAAGTACTACAGCTCTTCTCCATTAAACCTGAGATAAAGCTCATCCATATGTAAATTATTTCATTCTCTTAGGACGGGAAGAAAAAGAAATTCCGGGATCTACCATAGCATTGTCAAATTTCCTGGGGGACCAAGGACTTTGGGTATCAAAAGGGATTCTCCAATTTGTAGAGAGGGAAGTAAAATTCCTAGGACATGTGATTTGTCAAGGGAGTTGCCGGCTGAACCCTGAGAGAATTACGGGGATAGTCTCACTCCCATGGCCAAAAACTAAGTGAGAAGTCAGAAGGTTTTTAGGCCTGTTGGGATATTGTAGGCTATGGATTGAAGGATACACACAGGCCGTCAAGTTCTTGTATAAAAAGTTAGTTGAAGAAGAGATTAGGTGGGAAAAAGACGATGCGCAAAAGTTTGAAGCTTGAAAGCAAAAATTAGTCAGTGCACCGGCACTGAGTCTCCCTGCCCTAGGCAAACCCTTCTATCTGTTTGTGGATATAGAAAAAGGGGTAGGTAGCACATGGAGTACTAGCCCAAAACCTGGGAGAATCCATGAAACCAGTGGCCTATTTATAAAAATTACTAGACCCTGTCAGCCGGGGGTGGCCAACCTGCATTCAGGCTGTGGCAGTGACTGCCCTACTCATAGTAGAAAGCAAAAAATTAACCTTTGGGGGAAAATGGAAGATATATATCCCAAACTCAGTAAGGAGTATCCTGAGCCAAAAGGCTGAGAAATGGCTCACTGATTCCTGAGTGCTAAAGTCTGAAGCCATCTTAATAGATAATGGTTTAGAGCTAATGGAGAGTAACCAACTCAACCCTGCCCAGTTTTTGTATGGAGAACCAGGTGAGGAACTAATACATAATTGCCTAAAAGTTATAAACTATCAAACTAGAAGAAGACAGGACCTGACAGATCAAACACTCCAAGGTGGAAAACAATTGTACATCCATGGATCTTCACGGGTAATAAAAGGGCACAGGGTATCGGGTATGCTATAGTGCATGAAGGGTTGGTAGCCATAGAAAAGAGAAAGTTACCTTCCAACTGGTCAGCCCAAGCATGTGAGCTGTATGTCCTAAAATGAGCTCTGGAAGTATTAGCACAGAAAATGGGAACAATACATGCAGACTGAAAATAGACTTTTGGAGTAGTGCATACCTTTGGAAAAAATTGGGAAGAGAGGGGGCTATTAAATTCAAAGGGAAAGGGACTGATTCATGAAAAATTTGTTTTAGAAGTGTTAGAAACTTTACAATTACCAGAGGAAGTAGCAGTGCTGTATGTTGAAGGACGTCAAAAAGGGGCAACTCAGGAGGCATGAGGAAACAATTTAGCTGATTTAGAACCTAAAAATACAACTGAATCAGAGACAGAAAAACTAATAATAGTATTAACACCCATGAGAGAAATGCAAAAAGTCCCTGTATTCAGTGGGACAGAAGAGGAAGAGCTTCTTAAAATAGGAGCCAAGAAAGATAATAAAGGGAAGTGGAGATTAGAAGATAGGAGGCAAATGTTGAATAACCCCTTGCCAAGAAAATGCTAGAAGGCATACATGGAACAATACATTGGGGTACACAAGTGCTAAGTGATCAATTTCTGAGGGATTGGGGATGCATAGGAATTTTCAGAATAGCTAAGCAAGTAACTGAACAGTGTGTGATATGTCAAAAAGTGAATATCATGAGGAAAACACCCAGGGGAGGCCTAGAATTAGCCTTATGGCCCTTCCAAAACATCCAAGTAGACTTTACTGAGCTTCCCCAGGTACAACAGTGGAAGTTTTTGCCAGTGATAGTAGATCACGTGACTCATTGTTTTAGAGGTGGTA
>JALJVW010000133.1:0-34385 GCA_024865655.1 Emberiza elegans | reverse complement strand
TCAGCAGTGTAAGATGAGCAACTCTTCAGAACAGAGCAGCAATTGACTATTTGCTGCTGGCACATGAACATGGGTGTGCAGAATTTGAGCGGATGTGCTGCATGAACATGTCAGATCATTCAAAACTGATTTATGAAAATATAAAAGGGTTACAAGAAAGTGTTAACAAACTTGGGGAGGTCACTGGATCCTGGATGGATAATGTGGTTGGATTTTTTAACCTCTCACTGTTGTGGAAGGGACTTTTAAAAGCAGGTTGTTACGTTTTGATAGGGCCTGTGGTTCTTCTGCTCATTTTATCATGCATCTTTGTGTGCATGCAGCGTGCCATGAGTCAAGTTACAAAAGAAGTGCTTTTGTGCAAAGAGAAGGGGGAGATGTGGGAATTCAGCACATCCCTCTAGGATGTTGCCAAAAGCACCTGGTGGCTTGACTTTGACACTTTTAGGGATCTGCCACCTGTTTGTGGGGACATGGGAATCACTTGGGTTTGAATAGTTCATTCACAGGGTGAAAAATGTAGATTTTAGGATTTTTGGTACAGGGGTTTGGGAGACAAGATGGAGGATTCAGGCCCCGACCTCGTGGTCTTTTCTCCTTCTTCTTGTCATCCATTTTCTGTGTGATGTTGGCACTTGGGGATTGGCTTAGAGTAGAAGATCACTGTCTAACATAGGTGATGGGCATTGGGAGATAATTGTAAATATGTTATACGTAGTTTGTGGTATAAGAAGGCACGGCTGCCCCGTGGGCGGGCAGAATGCCTCAGACGATCCTGCTAAGCTGACCTCGTCAGGGCAGGAGAAAGAATTTTGTAGATAAGAAACAATAAACGACCTTGAGACCGTGAAATGAAGAGCTCAGACTCCTTCTTTAAGCACCGGGCTGGGAACAGAGACTTTCCAACAATTCTCGGGATCACTCAGACAAACTAATGATCCCACACATTCTGTGTCAAGACCAGCTCTCCCTGCTGCCCACTCTGCCTTTGGCACCTGCTGCCCTGCAGGTGTTTCGCTGCAGCAGATTTCCTGTGGGAAAAGGTGCTGCCCACATGGCCCTAGGCTGTGCCCCTCAGGACATGGCTGCCAGCCATGGTGGGGCACAAGGCCGAGGGCAAAGGCACCAGAAGGCTGAGGAAGCAGTGCCCAGAGACTGTGTGAGGGAAATAACAATTTATTTCATTTTTCTTAAATAATTGCAAGGGCCCTTTAGTTCTGCTGGTGGGGGGATCTCTTGCAGGTGGGGGCAGAGTCCTGGGGGTCAGGAGCCCTTCTCTTTCGGGGATGCCAAGGACCAGAGGATCCAGGCCTGCTGCTCTGGGCAGAGGGACCTGCTAACATCACCACCTCCTGCTCTGCCTCCCCACCACCTCCTGCTTCTTGTCCTCCTGGGGCTGGTCCTGTCCTGTGGACATGGTGACATTTGGGGGGTGTCGGTGACCCCTGGGCTGGGCAGTGTCTCCTGTGATGGCTTCCTTCTCCTCCATGGAGACTGCCAGGCTGCTGCTGGCTGGAGTCCCCACCTGAGAGCTGGAGGAGCTGGAACTGGAAATGGAGCTGGAGGAGCTGGAGCTGGAGGAGCTGGAGGTGCTGCTGGCTGTCATCCTCATCTGTGGCAGTGTGAGAGCGCAGCAGCCTCTGGACCCCTGAGATGCAGTGTCTCACAATGGTGTTGATGATATCCTGGAGCAGTGGCAGTGTGTGTTCCTCCAGGTCTCTCTGCAAGCTCTGGATCATCGTCTCCTGGCCTGGCCCATAAACACAGAGCACGAGCCGGAGGTATCTTGATCTGAACCACCACAGCTCCCTGGTCTCCTGGTACATGGTCTCTGTCCTTTAGCGTAGCCAAGTCTGCACAGGACCCAGAAGTTCCCGTCGCTGATGGAAAAGCTGTGCCTAGACCTCGGGCAGGACACCACCGACAGCTCTGGCTGCTGTCCCCTGAGGAGAAGGGGGATGGGCCGGCATAGGGCCATGGGGGCTGTTCTCATCCTGGCTGCCGGGATCTCTCCCTGCTGAGCTCGTGGCCACTGGCCGCTGCTCAGGGGCTGTGATGACAATCTCCAGAGACTCTTCTGCGTTATCAGAAAACCTGACAGTCTCTATTGCTCTTCTGCAGAGTGGGCACACAGGATTTATCTGTGCCCACTGCAGGATGCAGCCCCGGCAGAAGTGGTGACCACAGGGTTGAGCAGAAGCCACATCATGCCAGATGTCCTGGCAGATGGCACAGTTGCCACCCATCTCTGTGGCCATACTTGGCCTCTGCAGCACATGGGGAGTGCTGAGGATCAGGAGCTGTTCTCTTTTGCTGGTGTCACACCCTGCAGGAGAGGGGAGGAAGGAATGGCCAGGCTGCTGGAGAAGGACACCCCCTGCCCCCTGAGCCCCATGAAGGGATGTTTATTTGGGGAGATGTTCTCCTGCACAGCTCACACTTTGCTGCAAGCACACGCAGTGCCTGGCTGCCCCAACTAGGCAGGACTGGGGAAACCCTGCTGGTTGCTCTGGGACTGGCACTGGGACCTGCCAAGAACAGGTGCCACTCAGCACCAGAGAAACCTGGATCGATCCTCCACACCTCAGTCAAGCTCCATAGGAGATCAGGCCAGAGCCTGACTGGCCCCATCTCTGCCTGTGTCTGAATATAAGCGGGGAGGGACGAGATGTCACAATCTGCCTCTCACTGATGTCACCCTCCATCAGCAGGTAATGTCCCCACCAGTGCATGTTGTCAAGAGAAAGATGCTGCCTTCTGCTACTGCTGATCCTAGCAGCAAGACCCCTGGCAGTTCCTTCAGGGAACTTCGCGCAAAGGGCTTCCATCATATTAGTGCTTGTGAGACCTTCTTGCTTCCCAGTTGTCCTGGATTTTGGAGCGTCTCAGCACTTGTGTCCATGGCCCTTCCTTCATCTCCAGCCTGCAGCAGTCACAGTCACTGCTGCCTCCCCCTTGCTGCAGCTCATTTGCCGAAGTGCTGACAAACGCAGCAGAGCTGGCTCAGGATCCCTGCTGGCTTCTGGTCTCTGGGATGACCTTCAAAGGGACTCTTGGAGCACTTCCTAAAGAGCTGCCTGTGGGATGGGGGGTGGATTTGTCCTCTCCAGTGTCAGAGACTGAAATACAGTAGTTTATGGTTTAAACATTTTCATGAAAGAATTTTGCCTACTGTTATGTTTGCCCAATTATCCCACCACAAAAGAAACCAAACAATACCATAGATATTATCAATTTTAATTGAATGGTTAAAAAAATATAAAATTTGATACAATAATTGGATACAATATATAATTAAAATAAGGGATAATTTGGTTCTAGTAATAACACATAAGCAAAAAATAACTGTGGGGTACGGAGTGCAGGGCTTCTGGACCCTTGCCACCTCGCGTATGAGCTTGCCAAGGGAAGATTCCCCCCATGTGTTAATACCATATTCTCCTAGTTCTGGTTCGTCATCTACCTATCTCCGACCTCATTAACGCCTTTACTGCGCATGCGCCACCACTCAGTTCGGTGGTCGCACAAGTCTTTGGGGGTCTTCATTGATGAAGAATTGCAGTCTTCCTCTTTGTCCTTTAATTCACCTTTGGGTTACACATGCGCACCAAGCCAGTACAATGTAAGCCAAGAGCACGTATTGCTGCATCTACATATCAAAGCAATAAATCCCTTATAATTAGCATTTTTCTGGGACCTGATCAGGTTCTTGTTCATTTTTAGCAACTGTATCTTCAGCTACTTTCCTCCTGTCCTTGTGAACATCTGCTGGGAGGTGGGGGTGGAGCCCCTCCTCTCCCTCTCTTCTTTTGGCATTACAACTTTTAACTATTTTTATTATTTCCAAATATTAATTATTATATGGTAGGTCCTGTCCTTGTGAACATCTGCTGGAGGGGGGAGCGGTGGAACCCCTCCTCTCCCTCTCTTCTTTTGGCATTACAACTTTTAACCATTTTATTTATTCCCAAATATTAGTTACGGTACCAATATTGATTACTCTTTCAATTTTATCAGCACGAATCATACCTATTTATCATAAATCCCCCATTTCTCTTTTTGATTAATGATTTGTGCTGTATTGAAAAGGCTGTGCCCTGATATCCTTTATATTCTTCAAAATTTAGATTTTTTTTCATTGTCTCCTTTCAGCTTCAAACTTTTCCTCTTTCTGTTGATTCTGAATGTAGAGACATTGTTGTAATCTGCATCCCTTGAATCTCTGAATAAATTAGCCTAATAAAACACAGAATCATACAAGGCAGAAACAGAACTCCCAGAATTGAACATAACAACATGAACCCTAACTTTTCCCCCCAAACACCTCCAAAGAGGTTATCTCACTAATCTGTTTCAAGATTGAATTCCACTTTTGTACTGGCACATGAGCCACTCTTTTAATTTCCTCTGCAAGTTCAGTGATAGCTTCCCCATAATCATCAATTTCTAAACAGATTAATTAAATCTCCCACAAACTCCTCTTTCTTCTGCTAATAGATAGTCTAGGACAATCCTGTTTTGGTACACAAATGCCCACATTTGTGAATATTGCCTGGCTAAAATTTTTAAAGCACCGGAGGTGTAATTTTACACCACCTCCACTACTGCTTGGAGCTTTATTAATCAATTCAACAGGTAAATTGGGGTCCTATATCCCCATGACCCATCCTGAGCCCATGTTGCTGGGTCATAATATGCTATAATTCTTTCTGTAGGCCATTCATCCTCACCCCATTTTTGAAGTAACTCACTGTACACTCGTTAGCTACAAATCAAATATATCCCATCTGGGCTTTCCATTTCTTATCAGTTTTCTCTGGTTGTTCCCAATAAGACCTCAGGCTGTTAATGGATTGGTAGGGGTTAGCTCCAGGACTTCTGTACCAGCATAAATTAATCTGTTCATCCCATTCACAGTTTATTTCTTTTATTAGTCCCCAATATATGCCCCACTACTTTATTAAATTTTCTTACTTCTCGAGTTATACAGATAATTCCAATTACTTGATGGCTTAGAATCCATCCTTCAGGTCTCTCCAATGTTTCAGAAATTTGGATGTGGTTCCATTTAAAAAATTGTTCTGGAGCTAAGCTCTCACCTTTCCAAGGCCATCTTTCAGCCATTTTTAAACCTCCACAAATCCAACATTTGGATAATCCCAATTCTGTAGCAAGCATCAATCCCACAAACAGATTCTCATTTGAGGCTGGCAGGTCGCAATCTTTGTAGTGCTGTTTAAGCTGTTTATACAATTCAGCCAATTCTTTTGACTCTTTTCTCCTGTTCTTTCCTCTGCTCCCCTTTGTATTACCATGGGGATAAGGAGCTCATCCATTATATCTCAAATCTTTCCCTACCCAATACATCTTTCCTTCTTTAACACAAACATCTATAAAGCTGCTGAGATTGTAGCAGACAGAACTAACATATGGGTGTGTCACAAATACAGACTCTATCTTGTTCTTAATCCACACAGGCTGATTGCAGTAGTCACAAATGTTGAAGTTGCTGGGACTTGGTTTTTGCCGTGTTTGCTTTTTCACTGCCGAAACTCTGTCCAGTGTGGCTTTCTGGCTTTGGCCAATCGCCCAGGGTACCAGAATGATCACAGTGAAAATAATCCTTAGGAAATCTACCTTTCTACCTTTCTCAAGCCCCCTTGGGTTGCAACCAAGGGCCGAGATGCCAGTCTTCTTGGTAGCAAAGGTAATATTCCAGGGATCTAGTCACTGGTGCTTTTAGTTTCCTTGGTACCCATAGCTCCACAGAATTAGCTTGTCTCTTATTAAATGCTATTTCCCAGTTCTGGCTGGTTAAGAAGAAATAATTAAAATGAAAAGAACAGGGAAAAAGGTTAGGCCGGAATACCATAAATCTATATTTTTCAAAATTTCAGGGATATGCCAACCACAATAAGATTTCCTAATCAACAACTATCAATTATGAAACACTGGTCTATAATATTATGAATTGCTTGTTCTCTTCTTTGTGCTATAGCCAGTATAGCAAGAACCAATTCTCTATATATAGCAAGAACCAGTTCTCTATTAATCTAAATGCTGCTGGAAGGGTCCCATCTCCCAGTCTCAAAGGTATCCCAAAAAAAATCACTAGCAATGCGTTCTATAATTAGCTGGCTAAATACATAACCATAGCAAAACAACCAAATCAATTGTCTCTCCTCCTCTTCCCTCTTAATTACTCTCCACCATGAGTTAAAGCAAAATATGCAAACAATACATATCCATGGATGACACCCTAAACCATGTTTACCGCATTTACTTGTACTCTTTCAACAACAGGTGTTATCACTCTCAGTTGCTGGAATTGCAGTTCTGTAATCAGTTCTGACAATGTTGCTGGTGGGTGACCCCAGAGGAGATCTTCGATCCTTTCAGGCCGTTCCCACCAATTAAGAAAGTCTCTTTTATTCTTTTCCACCGGTGTTCTTCTGCCTCTGAGCTCAAGGAAACTGCAGTCAGCAGCCACTCCAGGATGCCTAGTTCCTTCTTAATAAATCAGGGTGAATAAAGATCAACTTAAATCTCACCATATTTTCACATTCCTGGAATTACATGTTCCAACAATATTTTAGCCACCGCGTGAACTGTAGCCCGAGCTGCTGGAAATGCTTCAACTCACTTGAGTTAATTGATCTATTATAACTAACATATATTTCCACCCGACCATCTTTAGGCAGTTCTGTAAAATCAACCTGGATCTTTTCAAATAGCCTGTAGGCTGGTTTTGAGTCCTCCAGAGGGAGGGCTCTTTAACACTTTCTTATTTACCTTTCGACAGGTAAGACACTCCTGGGTAATTTGTTTTCTGATTTCAGATATCTTTGTACACCCATAAAATTTTAAAAAGTGATCACAAAGGACTCTTGTTCCCCAATGTGTCCATCTATGCAAGTTATCTAAAATCTAACATGCCACTAGTTATGGCATCATTACTCTGCCTTCAGGAAGAACTCACTTTCTCTCCTTAAATGTTGCTCCGAATTTCCTTATAGCTGCCAGTTCTGCTAGTTGTAGGAATTGGTGGGAGAAAAGCGGCACTCCAATATGGGTGATCAGCAAATCTCATTTATTGATTGGTAGTCACATACATTTATATTAGAGTTAATGAAGTTCATGCATATTGCAAAGCCGAGCTCAGGATTGGTTAGTTACTTACCATCCAACTACGCCTACTTCTACATTCTTTTGGATTTTCTATTGCAACTATTGAAACTATTCTTCATATTTTTGGCAAAACTTTCTCTCCCCCCATCCTCATGTTGCAGCAAGGTTATCATGTCCTAGTTTGTCATTGGATACTGACTGCTGACTCTTAGGCCTGTGTCCTTCTCGCTTCACTAGTGGTAATATGTCTATGTGCTCTCTCTCAGCTAGCCAAGTGTCTACAAAGCTCTCCACAGTGTTTCTATTCCACTGAGGAAGTAAATGTCCACAATGAAGCGAATTACCTTTGGACACAAAGACTTTCTCACTATGACCAGTTCCAGAATATTAATCTCTTCTGCAATAGCCTTCTGTCCATCAGAATCCTAAAGATTCTAAAGATGGTTCCAAGCCTGCAATGTTTCCTCTTATTATGGAATAAAATGCTTCTCTAAACTGAGATGTGTGACTTTACAGGAAATATGCTGACTAGATCACCATGTTTCAAAGGATCATTGCATTTTAGTCTTGTTTGACCAAATCAGTGATCAAAGACAGAAAGGACTGGTCAATTACAACAGAGAAAGCAGGTGAAAGAGATGTCTAGGTCTGCTGCAGCTGGAGTCAAAAATGAAGTGTGTGGGTTTTGAAGTTGGGAAGGGATTCCAGATCAGATGATTTTAACTACCTTGCATTACTAAATGCATGATCTTCAAACAACCACATTGGCAACAAATATCATGACATAAGAAATGTTGCTATTCCTTGCACTGAGCAAAGGAAGGGGAGAAGGAAGGCATGGAGTTTTCAGGAGTGTCCAAATAAATCCACTTTATTCTGGATCAATATGAAATTTTCACTAAGCAAAACACTAAGTGGAGGGCTCTTCGCCCATTTATTTTTTTACTAAAATTCAGTAAAAGATACTATTTCAGTGTGTAAAAACTTTCATGTTGAAAACATGAATATGCTGAGAGATTTTGAAGTCTGGGCCAATGACAATTCACTGTTGAAAATCCAAGTCTAAAACTTTTCGAATTAAATGACCCAGGATGAAGTAGGAAACACAAGTCCTTCCCCTGAACCTTGACTTGCCTCTTCTAGCTCATTCCTGAAAGTGTTAGGCAAAGAGGATACCACAGAAATCAGAGGAGCATCAGGGTCTATCCCTAAAAGGCAACTGTAGATGTGAAACAACTTGGGAATTAGAGGGACATCAAATAGCCACTTGTGAGTCCAACTGTTAGTGAAGAGCCCTTTTCCAAAGAAATGCCAGCTTCTCTCAAGGACATTATGGCTCATGTAGCTGGCAGGTACAAAGCAAATAAAGCAGAAAATTTCTGGAAATGAACCCTGTATTCACTGGTCACAGCAGGATGAAGAACCCATTTTATCAGACTCTGGCTCTTAGTAAGAAAGGAAGAAAGCTCTATTTATTATATCAGGCCCAGCTGGTCATGGTCAGAGGTGGTATCAGCTGCTCAGCAGAAGGCACAGCTTTAACTCCAGCTCATCATGCCTGGAGGCAGCTCTGAAAGTGCTCCTGCACCTCAGCTGGTGCCAGAGCACAGGGACACACACCCTCCTTAGACTCCTGTGTGCCATAAAACTAAAGGCATCTCCCCAGCACTTAGCACAGAGCATGTCACTGCCAGTGACATCTGCATGAAAAAATACAGAGAAAAGTGCAATTACAGAACATATTGGGGGCTCAATATAATACAGGAAAAATTCAGATTTTGGTACTTACCTTCATGAATGAGCATATCTACTAGCTCTTTTCCCTAAATCATGGTTAAACATCTGCACTTTCCATAGTGGTGTCCTAAAATTCTTCCATTCATGCATTCCCAGCTAGCAGAGCTCTCACACAACCTGTTTTTTCTCTTAAGTGTAAGGAAGGATTCTTCTGATGAACTGTGCTGCTTCCTCTGAAAGATATAAAATTATCGAAATAATATCTGCAAAGTCATAGGTTCTTTAAGGCAAGCCTCTGGTATGTAAAATAGGGAGTGTTTACATTTGTTTACATTTGCATCATGTGCACATAAGATAAAAATCAAACCATTTTCTTACCTTCATGAAAAATACTTTTTGTGCTCCCAGAAATGGCACAGCCACATAAGGCCAAACTCATACACAAATGCGTTCCTCACCATACAATGACAGCTGCCGGTGAGACTTTTCTGGTGGTCCCGAGTGCCCCAAGCGTGGATCCAAGCGGCGTCTCACCTTCTCAGCTCATTCCAGCCCGCGGATCCGAGCCCGCCCCGGAGCGTCAGGAGCAGGGATGGGAGTTCAGCAGCTCGGGCTCGATGCCATGTGCTCCGCTCAGGGCTCCTGAGAGCTCCTGCAGGGCCGGTGCAACCCCGGGCAGCAGGAGCAGCTCCTGCTGCGGCAGCTGGGCAGCCTCGGGTGAAGCGATACGCGGAATAAATAGACTACACAACCTGATGTAGTTATGAAGTGGGTATATATGTCGGCACCCAGCACAAGTGAGATAATTCTCAGAAAAACCTTGTGCCCCGAGCTGCAGTCTGCCCCACATCTTTATTCACAAAGATGTTCCATATGCAGTACATTGCACAACTTTTTCATGCATATTCAATCCCTGGCCCCGCCTGTCCCCGCTTCGTATGCTAAATAAGTCCATGCCCCTCTGGGCATGCGTGGTTTGCCGTGGTGGTCGCACGAGGGTCCTTGGTGGTCTCTGGGGCTGAAGGCTTTTGGTCTTCCTCATGATTGAACTTTTGAACTTTTCTCTCTTGCGCCTGTGCTTTAGGTCTTTTGGTGCTTATCGGAGTCTGTCCGTCAGTGCTAATAGCTATGGAGTCAGGGGTACCCTCTTATCTAGGTTGTTTGTGTCCTCTGGTATTGTCCTTTATGCAAGGAGCTTCCAAAATTTACATTTCCTATGCCCTTTGTACTATGACAGAGGTTTCCTTAAGTAAAAGGCTAGCTTATTAATTTCTAAAATTTCTGTTTCATTCCCCCCTTTTCTTAAAATATAGTAAATTCTTTTACTACATAGGTCTTGACCTATCATGACGGTCTCCCTTGAGCAGTATTCCATGAGTTCTAGAGAGTGAGGTCAACATGGCTACACATTTTAACATCCTCCAATTCCACATGAGGGTTAAAATAGACATCATTAAACTTACAGTAACTAAAATTAATAAAATTATAATGGGGTGACATAAAGTGTTCATGATCCCAGTTGCGGTTGGAGACCATCCAAATAGTGCATCCCACCAGTTATGACTTGTGTCTTGTTTTACTCTTTGCAAGACTGTTTATTTCAGCTATGTCATGATGGACGGTTACCAGAGTTCTCTGCCCACTCTCTTGAATCTCTTTTACGATTTTGATTAGATCTTGATGTTTCATTAATTGCTTTACTAGGGTTAAATTCATTCCAATGAGCGTGGGTGATAACTCATTGTATGTTGTGTAGTTTGCTCTTATTAACTGGTGGGATACGACTGGTGCTGAATATACAAAGTCACACCCAATGACCTTCATAAAGTTGCAAATACAAAAATTAGAATGATTCTTAACAGATAAAATTACCTTATTCTTGTCAATTTCTAGGACCTCACACACAGTTCTTAAACACACACAGCCATCACCTATATACACTAGTACAGTTTGTTGGTTAGTGTTTGGGTGGATCTCGAAGTGGCAAACACCTTGTTCAGTGTCAAGGCATACGTCTTGAGAACTGATCAAATTACTTTCACAGATGAATCTCTGTTGCCCTTGAGCAATGCAAGGCTCTAAGTTAATGGTTTGCCATCTCCCTTGGATTTTCCAAGCCCATACTCTATGTTCTAAGGGGTACAATACTAGCTTCTCACGATTTAATCCTAAGGCAACAATAGGGTGAATAACGTGAACTGTGGCATTGCATATAGTGAGTACAAAGGCTGTAGCTGTGGTGGTGGTGGGATTATATGTAAAATCTACCACGGTCCACCAAGACTGGAAATCTCTCTCAAAGTCTGTAGCATTGTCCCAGACAGCCTTCCATACTTCACTTGGAAACACTCCTTTGCTTCCCTCTCTTATGATTAAAGCAGTTGTTGATTGTATCCATAACTGTGTTTGTATACAGCTGAGGGCCAGAGATATGTTATCTTGTGCCCCCTGCAATGCGTCTATCAGTAGTCTATGGTCTTGATCTTCAACCCCTCTCCATCTCGGCAACACCTTTGAGACTTGCCACTGACTATTTCCCAATGCCAATAGGGATGACTGTAGGGGTTGTTTCAATTGTATCAGATCGCTCGTTGCTGCTGCTAATTTGTTCACTAATATTTCAGACTCAATTCCATTCAAAACTCCTAACCCGGTCCCTAACATCCCAGTTAAATCCCTCCGTAGTCTGTCTCTGAAATGTACTTGTTTTTGCAGCCATGTTGTCCATCCCTCAAAGGATGATCTTAGGAAGGGGGAGCAGGCTGGCTGGACTGTCGAGATATTAGTTTGCATTAGCAGCTCGACACATTTAAAGGACCAATCTGGGTTAAGTAACAGTTTTTGTTGACCTGTATTCCTTATTATATATGGGCCGATTTCATAGACCTTAGGTTCAAGCCTAAATGGGGTATTTTGGGTTTGTGTCTGAGTGCTGGGTTGGGTTGTAGCAGGCTTGGCTATAGCACTTATTTCAAATTTGAAAGACAGCCCAATAGTGTCGCGGGCCCAGAGGCAGACCACGTTGACAGTTCGTCTTAATGTGAAGTTGTACCAACAGTCTAATTCATTTAGACAATTGCAAACTTTCTGGTGCTTATTCACACTAATTTGGATTGCTTTACTCCAGGTAGTCCCATTCATCATTCGGCAGCCTATCTTAATTATCTCCCCTATGGTCCCTTGAAGTGACCACAACCTTTGTTTTTGCCATTCCTGTTTTTTATATATTTGGTTACTGTGCATGACCAAAGTGGTTAGATTTAAACCTTTTAAATCGGAAGGCTTTCCCATGGATCCCGTATATTGAGTAAAGGCTTGGGAGCAGAGCCATTCATCATTACTCTGGCTAGGGGTACTTTGTAATTTGTGGATTACAACTGCGATTGTAAACAACACTTCCACAAAAATCCCCGCCCACCGTGATACATTCATTTTGTCTGGGTAAGTTTCAATTTCAGTTCACTGTCACCCCTAATCCTCCTGCACATGGGCAACCACCCCTCTCCTTTGATACCCTTGACTATTTGGTTTCCATTCTGGACAGTCCCTTCTCCAATGGCCCTGTCTTTTACAATTTGCGCATTGATTTCTGCCTAATCAAGGAGGGCCTTGTCTGGACGGCCCCTGCCAGCTTTCACATTTTTCTTTCCGCTCTTCCTGCACTATTGCTACCAAGTTCTTCATTCCTCGTTTATACCCCTCTTCCCTGTTGCTAAAGACCCTCCAAGCCTCCCCCAATAAAGTTTCTAAATTCCGTGCATCTCCTTCTCTAACCTTTTGGAGTTTGCGCCTAATATCCCCCACGGATTGTCCCAAAAATAGATTTACTAACTGTTGTATCCCCACATCAGATGCAGGGTCCAGTGGGGTGTAGAGTCGCATTGCATTTCTCAGGTGGTCTAGGAACTCTGTGGGGGATTCTGAAGATCCCTGTTTAATAGCAAATAAAGCTGACCAATTTATAGTCTTAGGTATTGCTCTTTCTCCTCCCAATAAAATGCAATCCTGGTACTTTTTTAGCTTCTGTCTTTCTTCTGGTTGGTTTGGGTTCCAGACTGGATCCTGGAGTGGAAAGTGTTCCTTTAGATCCACCTCTTGTTGTCTAAAGTGGTCTGCTAACCAGGTCTCCTGCTGTTTTTAGAACTAACTGTTTTTCTGTTTCAGTAAATGCATCTAATAACAATTGAATATCACCCCAGTCTGGATTGTGCTGCTTCATAATGTATCGCAGACGTTTTGCAGTGTTTACTGGGTCATTTCCATAATCTCCCTCAACCCTTTCCCATGCTTCCAGATCAAGGATGGAGAAGGGCACCTTAACCAATATCTTTTCCCCGCCTGGTATTACTGTCTCCCGTAGAGGGGCCTGTAGTATTTGTCCTCTGGTTCGGGATGCAATTGGGCTGCTTGGAGGGGTTGGAGCTGGTGTCTTCTCCAAAGGAGAAGAGGGAATAAGAGGTGTAGGAGGTGTAGGTGGAATACCAGGTGGCATAGCAGGTGAAATAGCAGGTGGAATAGCAGGTGGAATAGGAGGTGGAATAGCAGGTGGAATAGCAGGTGAAATAGCAGGTGGAATAGCAGGTGGAATAGCAGATGGAATAGCAGGTGAAATAGCAGGTGTAGGTGGAATAGGAGGTGGAATAGCAGGTGGAATAGGTGTAGGTGGAATAGGAGGTGGAATAGGAGGTGTAGGTGGTGCTGATACCCCTCCCAAGTCTCCACTCCTTTCCCCTTGCCCTCCCAAGTAAGGGCTAAATAGATTGTCTAGATCTTTTCTTGCTCCTCTAGTACTGCACAATAAACTTTATCTGCCCTGGTGCATCTCTGTCTTATGCTACAGGCCGAGCAGCACCGTTTAAGTTCTTTTTGTTCCTGTTTTCTTTTTCAAGAGCCAGAACGAGGGGGTCAGAGGGAGCCTTGATACCACAGTCCTTTTGCCAATCGAGGTTATTTCGGAGGGAGAAAAACATATCACAATAAGAAACTTCTTCCCATTTCCCTTCCTTTCGTAGGAATAACATTAGCTGTAACAAAGTATTGTAATCCAAGGTACCTGTTGGAGGCCACCTTGCCCCCTCCTCTAGGCAATATAGTGGCCACCAGTGTGAACAATATTTGATTAAACTTTTTTTATTTTCTGTTCCCCCTTTTCCAGCTATTTCTTTCCAGTGTGCTAGGACACACCCTAATGGGCTGGCCTTGGGTACTTCCTTACTCTATCTTGCTCCCATTATGTATTTTTAGAGCAGACTCGGTGTATTCAGTTCTGAGTGTACAGGAAAAAAAAACCCTTCTTTTTTTTTTTTCTTTCCCAAAATTTTATAATTAATCAAAAAAAATTAATCAAATAATCAAATTAAAATATTAAAAGCCAAATTAATATTCAATAATATTTTGGTTAATTACTACTAATAGTAAAATCTTAATGCACTAATTAATGAAGTATAATTAACCATTAACTAACCATTAACTTTTAGCCATATGTCCCCCGCATTTACAAACTCCTAAAAGTTCAACCGAACCATGTGAGGGGGAAAGAAGAAAATAATAATTATTTAGTTCTTCCTTTTAATTTTAAGGCTGTGCCCCTCTTATATTCTTTCCCAATCTTCCTCAAAAACATCACAGGTTTCAGGGACTAAGTGGCTTTTTCCACAGATTAAATTCACTATTTCACACCTTGCTTGTTCAATTCTTGTGTTATAGTATCTTGGTAATTCAGGGATGCATGTGCGGCACATAGATCTCCGTCTATATGAAATACAATACCATTTCCTCTGACACTTTTGACATCGGAGGAGGACCCAAGCTGTGTGCCAACCTGGCTCCCAACAAAAGATTGTCAATCCACACACAAAACAGGGGATTACCCCTTCCAGACCCCACCTCAAAGGATTCCTAAGGGCACGTTCAACTCGTGGTTGTTCCCAGTCGAAGGGCTAGGAAGCAACTTGTTGAGCTTTGGTATATTCTCCCTAGGAACACAGTCTCTCTCTCTCCGTCCTCCCGTTCTGTGACAAACCAGTTTCCTATTGGATGCAGGGACTAGCTTGGTTCAAGCTGAAACCATCTGTGTAAAGTCTCTCTGGAAGGCCGAGCTCTCTCGGCCCGGGCTTGGAATTCCGCAGCCACCGTGGGCGAATCGCTTCTCCCTGGCAGCAAAACCAGGCTGCAAGCTACACAACACAATGAATCTCTCATTGATAGCTTTTTAGCATTGAAAGGCAGTGTTATCGCACAACAAACACTTAACTCCTAGCCCAGCCGGGGCTTACTGGTTATTCTTAGCTGGTTCTTGCCCCCTTACCAATTGGGTAACATGGCGTTTGCAACTCTTTAATTATAATCTGTCTCTGCTAGACTGCTCCATCAGTCTGCAGGGCAGTGCTTGCAAAAACCTTCTGTCCTGCCCTGTTTCCCGCACAATCAGAAAACAGGGCTCAAATAAAGGGCTCGCTTGACTCTCCCGTCCTGTTTCCCGCACAATCAGAAGACAGGGCTCAAAAAAACCCCCAAAAACTTTTACTGCCCCCCTGTGCCCGCACTATCGGGTGACCAGGCTCAAAAAACCGAAAAAAACCCAAAAAAACCTTTCGTACTGTTCCTGCCTCTTTAAGACTCCCCCGCCGCTGCGCGCCGCTGACTCCGTCTGCTTGGCGCCGTCACCTAGCAACGCCGCTTCCCGCCTGAGCCGCTCTGCGTTCGTTCCTGCCAGCAGCGCCGCTCCGCTCGGACCGGCACTTTCTGTGCCCGCACTGCGCCCGCTCGCGCAGTAACGCCGCGCCGGCGCTTCCACGCCGCGCGCACCTTCGCAGTAACGCCGCGCCGGTCCCGTGCCCGCGCCGCGGTCCCGCGTGCCCTCGCAGTGGCGCCGCGCCGCGCCGGTCCCGCGCCCGCGCCGGCAGTCCCTAGCAGTGCAGCTCTGCACACACACAAGCACACATATAACAGGCACACCAAACTGAAATTCGGGTTTCTCTCTCTCCGTGCTGCGCTATCAGCTTGGAGACCTTCCGCTGCCGGCCCGACCCCGGCACACGGTTCGCTTGCAAGCTCCCTGGGCGAATACTGTGCGCAAAGACGTCTCTAAGCGACTTACCAGAAGCCAAACCTTAAAAAAAAAAACAACAAAAAACATACTGCTTCCTCCGCAGTCGCAACGGGCTGTAGTCTGCTCCCCCCAGTGTACAGCCGGGCACAGAGTCCCTCTGGGGAAGAGCCCCAAGCTGGACCCACGGGTGAGCAGAGACCGTCCCACGAGAGTCGCCAAATGAAGCGATACGCGGAATAAATAGACTCCACAACCTGATGTAGTTATGAAGTGGGTATGTATGTCGGCGCCCGGCACAAGTGAGATAATTCTCGGAAAAAACTTGTGCCCCGAGCTGCAGTCTGCCCCACATCTTTATTCACAAAGATGTTCCATATGCAGTACATTGCACAACTTTTTCATGCATATTCAATCCCTGGCCCCGCCTGTCCCCGCTTCGTATGCTAAATAAGTCCATGCCCCTCTGGGCATGCGTGGTTTGCCGTGGTGGTCGCACGAGGGTCCTTGGTGGTCTCTGGGGCTGAAGGCTTTTGGTCTTCCTCATGATTGAACTTTTGAACTTTTCTCTCTTGCGCCTGTGCTTTAGGTCTTTTGGTGCTTATCGGAGTCTGTCCGTCAGTGCTAATAGCTATGGAGTCAGGGGGACCCTCTTATCTAGGTTGTTTGTGTCCTCTGGTATTGTCCTTTATGCAAGGAGCTTCCGAAATTTACATTTCCTATGCCCTTTGTACTATGACAGAGGTTTCCTTAAGTAAAAGGCTAGCTTATTAATTTCTAAAATTTCTGTTTCTCGGGGGCTGTGGGGGCATGGCCAGGGCAGGGCTCGGCTCGGCCTCGGCAGCGCAGGCAGCGCCGCGCCCTCAGCAAAGCTCTGGGCCGGCCATGGAGAAGGGCGGGATCTGCTCCAGGGGTCCCTGCTGTGCCCGAATCCAGAGCCCGTGGGAAAGGCCACCTGGGGCCCAGCGACCTTCCCGTTCGTCCTGCGGCCTTTTGGGAATGCTGCCAAAGGGGCCCGGGTCTCTCCTCGCCGCCTGCGGGCATTGGCGCATTGCAGGGAACTGTCAGCCGGAGCAGGGCTCGTCCAGGCTGCAGATGGCTGCAAACAGGCCGTCAAAACATCCGACCCCACAATCCTCTGTTGTAGGAAAACCATTTGTAGGATCGGCAGGAGAAAAGCGGCACGCCAATATGGGTGATCAGCAGATCTCAATTTATTGATCGGTAGTCACATACATTTATATTGGATTTAATGAAGTTCATGCATATTGCAAAGCTGAGCTCAGGATTGGTTGGTTTACTTATCATCCAATTACACCTACTTCTACATTCTTTTAGGTTTTTCATTGCAACTATTGAAACTATTCTTCCTATTCTGGCAGGGCCCTACTCTCCCACATCCTCATGTTGCAGCAAGGTTATTATGGCCTAGTTTTGTCATTTGACACTGACTGCTGACTCTTAGGCCAGTGTCCTTCTCAGTTTGTTAATGGTGCTGCGTCTACGTGCCCTCTCTCAGCTAGCCAAATGTCTACAAAGCTCTCTGCACTCTGTGCCAGCGCCTGTGCCGGATAGGAGGAGTCCCACGCTTGTGGAAAACTCCTGCGCATTCACAGCAGCAGCAGCAGCCGTCGTTGTACACCATTGCAGAACAGTGTGCTTGTGAATTCTCAGCCAGCCTGACAAGCATTTTAAAGGCTTCTGCAGTCAATCAGTAAATCGATCATTGATTTTAAGGTTTAAAAAATTAAAAATTAGAGTAAGAATTTAAAACAGTTACAACAACTTACCTATATCCCAAATGAATTTTTACATTGGAGTTTTTGAGGAGACAAACCTCTCACAAACTAGGATAACTGTCTTTTTTTCTCTATAGGGAAACACCTTACGAGTAATGTTACAACAGAATTAGTAATCCATGTTTTCTCCACAGGTTCCATTAAACACAGACTAAAAATATATAACAGGAAATAGTTGAAAGCTGAGTTATCAAGTTACAAAATGCAGCAAAGGCCTGTTGTACCTGTCCGTGTACATAAACACATTTGCTCTCTCATCTCATGACTCATTCTGCAAGTTGCAATAAACAGCTGAATGCTCTCAGTAGTTCCAAGTAGTTCCTCTTACCATCCTGAATGAATGGGCAAAAGTAGCAATAAACAATACGAACAACTCTTCAATTCTATTAAAGCTTAACTCTTAAAAGATCAGTTTTTATTTTGTGTCTTCCAGGGGAAGCAGACGTACCAAACACACAGGAGAACATGATTTTACACAGTGCTGTTTGGTGTGGTCAAGAGCTGCTTCCCTCAAGACCTGGTGGAGAATCCCTCTCTAAGCCTCAAGAGCTGCAAAACAAGTAAAGCCTGAAGAGACCAACTTGCATTTCACATGTTAGATGGTAATCCTTACATACTCTGAGCAGTGTTTAATAAGGCAGTTAAGGAATACTGGAAAAACATCCTCTCCTGACTTGATCTATGATTTGCAGGTAAGAAAAAATGTTGGTTTTCCAAAGAGAAAAAGAGTATTTACATTGAGGAATTCCCTAGACCTGCCTGAGGAGGTTGTGCTTCAGAGAAGGCAATGAAACAATATAGGGATCAACAAAAAACTTAGCTTAGAGCTGAGAATAAAACCACAGAAACACATATTACAAATGTGAACCCATTTGATACACTGAATGGCTACGACTCTGTAACTTTCATTTCAAGTTGTACAAGTTTTCATGTATATTTTCCTCACATTTATTTTTAAGTAGGACTGTACAAAGAAAGTAAGGAAAAGCATGAAGTACAGTTAATACTGTCCAAAGAGTGATGTTAAATACAGACAGAATCAAATAGTGCCAAACCATGTCAAGCAATTTTTGAAGGCATCTGAAGTCTGCTGGTAAGTCACTGACTGAAAGGAATGATAGAAAAACCAGAATAAATGTAAAAAAGATAAGACAGGCTATCACATCTTTAATAAATATCCATGAATAACTACCTTCTATTATGATAAACACTTTGTCCAGTTCAGGTCAGTGAAAGGATTCTTGCTGACTGCAGTGGGCTGGAAGCTGCATGCTTTGTGAAAAGATGACAGAGAAAACATTAAACTGGTCAGCATATTCTTTGTAATCAGTCCCTGTTTTATCCAATTAAAGTGAGACACATGCTTATAAATCACAATCATTCCTCTGCTCTCTGTAAGTCTTATTTTGTATTTCACACCATTCTTAAAATTGAATTTGCTGTTCTCCTTTCTATTCTTCTAGCAGTCACACAAGTAGGGACAAGAAGTGCTGACAGCTCACAGCGAAGAGTCAGAAAGTACATCCCACTTGTGTGGTTTTTTGGTTTTTATTGGTACGTCACATACATGTGTCACCCTCTCCTTAAGTGAGTTTAACTATAATCATTCATACCTGCCAAATATCACAGTGATTCAGCAAAGGATTAATTTGTTTCAAAAGTCAGACTCCTAAAATCAGTGCCCTTAATGAAGCTGTGTTCCCATCAAAGGAGACCTCCTCAATGAAGGTCTTGGGATTATCCTGGGAGTTAGGAGCAGAAGTGCCAGATGAGCACCTCTGCAGCTCTGCAGCTGCCAAAATCTCCTGCAGCCCCTCACACTTCCGAGCTGAGCTAGATTTTCATATCTATATCTATATATCTATATCTATATCTATATCTATATCTATATCTATATCTATATCTATATCTATATCTATATCTATATCTATATCTATATCTATATCTATGTCTATGTCTATGTCTATGTCTATGTCTATATCTATCTATCTAAAGAAGATGAGTGTACCTTCCACCTCAGCAGCTCATCTCCTGTACTTGAGACCCTGCCCTGCATCCCATGTCTCTAGGATCCATGTCTGTATGGGAGACCCTTTTGCTTCTGGAGCAGCAAATGAGGCACAACAGATCCCACAGGTTGATTAAATTGATCAAGGTCCTCTCTTGAAGGCACCTGAACCAAGGATGAGATCTCCACCAGCTCTACAGGCATTTTGGACACACAGCTCCCATGGAGGCACAGGTACATGGGAAACTAAAGTGCAGCCTGAAATTATTAAAAATCAACTGTAATATACCTCATTTTTACTGGGGGAAGTAATGACCACAAAGAACATGCAGTCCTACTACTGAAACTTTATGTAGCTGCCTAAGAGTGTCTGAGAGCATTTTTAAGGGGAGATGCCATTTTTATTTGCCTGTCCAAAAGGACATGTGTTCTGCAGGTCTTGGGTGGTATCTGTAAGCTCTTTATGGACACTTTGCATTTAAAACAGTATTAGACGGCTGTGCTGATCCCACAGAACTAAATTGTAGATACCTGGTTATCAGAGACTTCACAAGCCTTCATATACAATCTTGGAGCAGCCCAGAAGAGCAAAGACAAAAACTTAGGCAAAAATGATTCTTGGTTTAGATGGCTTAAAATAATAAAATATGAAGAATATTAAAACATTTTTAGTATTACTTTTTCTAGATGGAAACCATAGTCTGTGATCTAAACTGTCTCTTACAATCCATGGCTGCACTACCCTATTACCAAGAGCACAAATATTAGCTGAAAGAATAAATCGTGCTGCACATGGATAATCAAGAGATTTTATAACTTGGTTGAACAATAACAAAGCTTTGATATTGAACTGCATTGCTGCTGCCTCATCAACCCTCAAATGAATGAGTACAACAATCAACTTTGTAATTTACTGACTTTTTCTGCCTTTCTAAACAGGATATGATGATACTGGCCACTTGTGATTACAATTCTGCATCAGGTTGCTTAATTGTCATTTTATGATTTCTTACAGAATCTGTTAAACAGTTTTTTTTTTCTACTGGCACATTTTCTTCTTTATAGCCATGGCAATTTCAGAGATTTGTTTTGCTGTCAGCAAATTTGCTGACAGACTGCAAATCAGACCTGTGTTTATTTGCAATGTTGAACAGCTCCTGGGAATGCCTCACAATGGCACTCTGTGTCATTTACACCACTTTCTGATACTTCAGTGACAAATCAAGTGATACTGGTTCCATACTGCAAGCTGTAGCAATGTGTTTGTCTTTTAAATCTGTGGGCTGAGACTAAAATAGTCAGCATTATTCAGCAGCATACAAAAAGTGATGGGTTTTCAATCAATATAAATCTAATCCATATAAAATGCATTTTAAGTATAACTAAGGTGAGCAAGATAAACTCTTTCTATTGTTATCAAATGGTTCTTTGAATCCTCAAGGGTCAGTGTCTCTTATCCCCATGATTCATGAGATTTTCATATTAACTGCTATACAACATCCTACAGATAGTTTGTGCAACCCTACTGCTGACAATGTATGGTGTTTACCACAAATGACGTGTCACTTTTGTTTCTCTTTGGTGACAATTAAAATTATTGTTTGTACACTCCTAAATCAAACTTGTTGATATTTTAATGGATTAATTTTTCAAAGAGCAGCAATGTTTCTCTTCCTGATTTTACTGAGAAAGAACAGAACACGAGGCTAGCAAAAAATGTAGATGAGAACTTGTTCATGTATAGCATCTATTCAGCTGATACTTCATACCAATTATATATATCCATGGTTTTTAGGTAATGGTGTATTTAACCAAGTGATTACAAAGTGATGTAAAATAACTCTCAGGTCACTGCTTTAAAAGATTTGCTCTCTTCCCTTCCTTTAACCTTTCTGCTCCTGAGAGCCATGGGTAGTTGTAAATGATAAAGAAGTTCCAAGGTATTAATTAGTCCAGTGGAATACTGTCTGTAAAATAAAAATTAAAATTATAAACATCTTGTTTCCTAGAGGAAAAAAAAAAAAAAAAAAAAAGAGGAATCTAGTTTTCTAGTTTTTTTATTCCTGGATATTAATCAGATTTAATGGAAATATTGCACAGAATGAAATAAAATTTTGATTATATTTTAAGCCAGGCCTGCAATTCTCATCCTTAACAGTTTTAGCAAAGTGCCTTTCTAGTATAGGAACCTCAGAAAAGAATTTGAAATAAATTTCTATGGAACCATGCTGTTGTAAAGCAAGTACACTTTCTTAACGTAACCCTTTCTTCACACAGATGAATGTTACAAACATATAAAATTACAAACATATCTACATGTATCTATATAAATCTGCTAAAGGAGAGAAAGCTAGGCTCTAAATGCTGAAAGCTACTTCTGGAAACACAGATGGTACTAATGTAGAGACAGTCAAAGAAATTAAAAATCCACTATTAGCAGTGGCCAGCTAGTTCTAATGTCTTATAATTTCTATAATTTATGATCAGCTCTGTTTTGTTGGAGTGGTTGGAGCTCAAGAAGCCAAAGGGAGCATGCAGGACAGGTGACTGTGCTGTGACTGCAGTCCCAGGAGGGGTGACCTTGGCAGCTCAGGAGTGGCTCCGCTGTCCATCCGCAATGTGCCCACTGCTCCTGCGCCCTGTGAGTCGTGATAGCAGGAGCTGCTCCCTGCCGCCAGCCAGCTCCCCTGCCTGGAGTCCCTTCCCATGCTGGCAGTACAAGCTCGCTCTTGCCTGGAGCAAAATGCATGCCTGTGCCTTGGGCTGGCTTTGCCAGGTCTCTTTTTCCAAGTGTATGACTCCCAGGCTTCTGCCCCAGCCCAGGGACATTTGTTATTTCCATCCCCAGGTAGTTTTACATGGTGAACCATTGTGGCTTTACCTAAGAGGTGAATCATTAAGGTGGTGGTGCTTTCCTATGGTGAGATACAGTAAGGCGCCTCGGAAGATCTCGCGATGTTATGGAAAGACAGCAGAGATTCCTTTCTTCCCCAACCCCTTTCTTGGTAAGATCACCCAAGAATGTAGCTCCCCCTAGTTCCAGTAAAGAATTCCACCAACCCCGTTAGTTTTCTACCCTCTTTTGACCATAGATGGTAATGTAAGGCCCCCTTATGGTAGCACTATCCCCTGACCTATATAACCCCTCGGAATAAGAAATAAATGCCTTTGACCGTCTGCCACATTGGTGTCTGTGTTTGTCACTGGCCCAAGCGGCCCTGGCTTTTGGGCCGCTGTGCTGATCTTCGGAACCAGGTCGCTTTGCCTTGCAAAAGGGCAACACTTTCCTGTACACAATGTCCTGTTAAGACCAAGAAGCTGCTCCTGCAGCTTGGTTTGTGCCTATTCCCACACCATTTATCCCACACTGCATGACTAAAGAAAGTGTATCCTTTTCCTTACTAAGTTAAGGCTACAGCTGAGTGCAAGTATGTGTCAAAAGGGAATAAATGCCAGAATTGCCTTACATTTTTCCCCTCCCCAGCCATGGTGCTGCCTGAGAGGGTTCTTGAGATGGACCACAGCTCTCAGACAAATAACCTCAGAAGGATGTTTCAAAGACAAGACAGGTCTATTACCCACAGCTGGACGGACCTGTGAGGAACTGGGTGACACAGCCTGTCCTACACTTGTCAGAGCTTCAGGATCAGTGAAGAAATAGACACAAACATTGATGTGGTCATTCATCATGGAAATGAGAAGTGTCCCAAAGCCAATGTCAGTTTAAAAGGGAAATTTATTACAGATTACTACAACTGCATTGCTTAGACACAGTGACCACTGCCTGTTACAAGTTGGCTACAGAATGGCACAATCTGCTGACCCTGTATATAAACAGAGAAAAATCCATTTCAGCTCCCATAATCGAGTATGTTACAGGTTTCTAAGTGCTGCCTACATATATCTCTGTGTGTCTGTATGTAAAGAACCAAACATGGACTGAATTATCTGTATATCCACAGAGCAGGGGTTGTGCTGTCAGTGGAGTCCCGGAGTTTTCTCAGCAGGTATTGGGATTAAATACCAATATTGCCGGATGAAGCGTGCCTGAGCTCGTTTGGCCCTTGCTGCTTGACCAGAGGTGGCAGCTGTGGTGGTTTCACCTCAGAGACACCTTTGGCTGCTTGGATGCTGCAGCTGGGCACTTGGGACAGGTCCAGGCAAGCAGGAGCTCAGGTTTACCTCTGGCAGAAAGGCTTTAGGCAACGTGAAGGAAAAGGAGTCAGGTTCTGCTGGAGGGTTTCGATCCAGAGCTTTATTCCTGCCACACAGGCCTCTGAATCCAGCAACAGCTCTAACAGAACAACGAACCGCATGGTTGCAGTCAGTGTCTTTTAACCCCAGGGAGAGAGGGAGGGAAGGGGTAGGGATCCCACCAACCAGGTAAGGGGGGGGAAGTTTCAGGGGACAAATGACACCTGGATGGCCCAATGTCCCCAGGGCTGAGAGGCATCTTTTGAACTTCGCCAATCACACTACGCACTTGCTGGAATTACAAGATTGATGGACAGCAATTAGCAAGGGGCAAGGAAGGGAGAGGTTATTGGCACATGTGGGGTAGGAACTAGGATAGCTGAAACAGGCTATTATATTGCACCACAACAAGCAGGCCTCTGCAGCGAGTTCTGAGCCAACATGTGGCTCTGCTGCCAGCCCAAATCTGCACTTCCCTTGCCCAGCCTGAGTGTAGGTGGGGCATGTGCTGGGCATGGCCAGAGATTTCCATGGCCAAAATCCTCTAGCATTTACATCTGCTCATGGCTTTGGGTAGCACACATCACAGAACACCCATCGCAGCTGACAAATGGCATTTCTTGCAGATTGCTACAGCCGCACTGCTGATCTACAAATACACGAGAATCAATTTCAGTCGAAAGATGTCATTTATTACAAATTGCTACACTCATGCTGACAATATAGAACTATACAAATCTCAATTTAGGTAAAAAACAGGAGTTTATTAGATTATTACAACCAGTCCATGTAAAAATATACGAATACCAAATTCACTTAACAAAACTTAATTTATTGCCAACCTCTACTATACACAACTCAGCATACACAAAGATCAATTAGGCATTTAACAACTTAATTTATTACATATTACTACAAATGTAGAGCCCATATAGAAATACAAAAATATGCATTCCCTCTCTAAATAGCCCTACAATAAGAATTCAATAGAGTTACACAATTATACCCTCCATACATCTTTAAATAGAATTAAATACATATATATATGGACATATATAAATACATATATAACAATTTACAGATGTAAATATAGATTAAGCGTCACATACTATTAGGAAATAACCTTGTGGCATACCTTTACAAATACCACTCTGGCAAGCTAAATATCCATCCAACTGAATCAATACAAACACAGAGCTATACAGCTGGACACATATGTAAATATCAATAAATAGACAGAAATAGAATAATATACATATTAAAAAACACATATCTCCCAATACAAATACCAAAATACCTATTAAAAACCATATACCTATATCTGCATCAATATAGATATGTTCAAAGCTGTAAACCTAGGAAATAGAACTAAACACAGATATAACAACATCCATGTTGTTATACCAACATCCATTTATACTTAGATACAAATATACACATATATGTAATTACAAACATATATGTATATATATGCATACATATAGACATAGCATACATCCATACATATAACTACATACAGGTAGAAGTATTCCTATACAAAAAGCAACCCACACATAGAAATACACATATAATAATCCCTGTCCATGTGGAAGTCCGTGTATCTTTAAACAGCACTTGCAGAAGGATCCCAGCTGCCCCATCTTCAAATCCTCTCGCTCGGTCTCCTCCTCCCGGTCTCCTCCTCCCGTGCAGAGCAGCTCTCCTGGACAGGAACAGCAGATGGGACATCTGGGAAGCAAAAGGAACACTGAGTGAGTATGGGGACGTTTCCCTTGGCAGCAGCTGCACTTCCATCAGGGAAGAGGGAATGTCAGAGCCTCCCCAGGAGGGTCGGAAAGAGAAAGCAGCCGAGCGGGCCAGGCTGTGGTGAGTGCAGCCGCGGCGGGACTGTCCCGCAGCCCCGGCAGCCCGGCAGAGCCGGCACAGCTCCCGGGCCCTGCCGGCACAGCTGCCTTGCCCCAGGACAGCCCCTGTGCCAGCTGGGGCAGCTGGGCTGAGCAGCCCCAGCATGGGCAGAGCCCGGCTCCTGCCCCGCCGGGCAGTGCCCACGGCCACAGCCCATGGTAGTCTCAGCCCCAACCTGCCTCCCCGGGCCTGTGGCCTCAGCCGGGCTCTGTCCAGGCTGGCAGCAGCAGGTCCCCGTTCATTGCTCTTGCTGCTGACCTTCAGCTCCTCACTGCTGGCTCCTGTCAGTCTCCGGCTGTCCTCAAGGTCTTCATGGCAGCTGTGGCAAAAGTGGAGGCTCTGGAATTGCTTGCAAGGCCTGGCAGAGCTGCAGTCCCAGAGCCCTCTGTGCTCCCTGCTGGCCCCTCCATCTCCTCAGCCCCACCATGCTCTCAGTGAAGCCCCAGCCCCCTTCAGTTTCTTCAGCCCCTCACAATTCTCTCACCCCCCTCAGTCCCTTCTGAGCCATCCTGTCCCCTGAGACCTGCCAGCCCCTCAGCCTGTGCCACTTCCCTGTCACCTCAGTGCCACCATGACCCTCAGCTGCCCCACAGCCCTCAGCCCCAGCAGCAGCTCAGGGTCACCGTCCCTTCAGCGCCACCGCCCCCTCAGTCCCCTCAGTCTCACCGTCCTTCAGCAGCTCCTCAGGGGACAGTGCCTGGGGCCAGCGGCAGCTCCCACTGCTCCAGGGACAGCCGGGGCTGGAAGTGCTGCTCCATCCGGCCCGGCTGCCAGCTCGGACCCAGCACAGGGACAGGGGACACAGGGGGCACCGGAGGAAAAGCAAGAGGTGAAAAAGGCAGCCGAAGTGGGAACGAGCTAAAAATGCAGCCTAGGCCTACACAGCTCAATCTCTGCATCTAAACTTCCACAAACCTCTAACTAAAAAGCTGTGGATTTTTATACATATATATAAATATAAATATGTTACTCTATATAGATAGAAATGTAAATCTCAAAATCTCTAAATGTAACTACATAATATGAATATAATTCCGTCACATCTATAAATGTGACAGAATTATAAAAAAAGATATATATTGATTTAACTATAAAAACACACCTGTATAAATCTATAAATGTAACTATAGATATAAAAGAAATATATAAAATATATAACTATATATTTTATATTATGTATATTTAAAAATAAATATATATTAAAATTATATATATCGATTTAACTATATAAACACACCTGTAAAAATCTATAAATATAACTATATGGATATACAAATAGAATTATAGCAATCTATAAATCTATATATAAATGGAGGGATTCCACCTGCCCGATGGTCACAGGCTCTCCCTCTGATTCTTCTTCTCACGCAGGGCAGCCCTCCTGGCAAGGTAGATCAGGTGGATATCTGGGAAGCAAAGGGAACATTGGGTCAATATGGACCTCTGTGCATCTTTCCATTTTGAAGTAAGTGTACTTCTATCAAAGACTGAAAAAATGGCCTGAAAGGCAGATTCTTACTTGACAATTTCAGACCTGCTCTTTAAAGAACAGGGATGTTTCCAAGTTTTCAAGACTTCTGAAGTTTTGAAGAATCCCAATAAAGTCTCAGCCCCCGCAGTGCAAAGGGCACCCACGAGAGCTTGAAACACAGACAGTCCCAGCTGCCACAAAGAACCCATCCTGATTCTTTCTCTGTGCTGACAAAGAGACCTCAGTCCTCACTGAAATGGCTCAAGCTGAAGGTGCTAGGAGCTGAGTTAAGAACTTGCACTGTTCCCTGCCATCTACAACCTGCCCTCTGCAGTGAGCAACAGCTCCTCCAAAACAACCACCAGCTCTGGGATGAACAGCTGGGAGGGAAAGAGCTCCCTACCAGGCCTGCAGGCTGCACCAGCTTTGCTCAAGAAAGCAGATCCAAAGTGCTCTCTCTCCCCTTTAGTTCACCCTAATCAGGAGTAATTTCCTTTTTTCCTTGAGCTACTGGATTTGTGACTAATTATTTCCTCGGCCTCAGAGCTTCTGCTGCTTGTATTTTTAATGTATCTCACTACAGCTTTCAGCAGACTGGTGGTACTGCATTGATTTAATGCTTGGAGACAAAAAGCTCGGACTTCTACACTGACTTTTTGCTGGGCTTTTCTTCTCCTGCTTCAAGAGTCACTCAGTATTGCCTTCAGAGCACTGACATCCTGCAGCAAATTTATCCATGGACATCAGCACAAAACTGGGACACCCGGCTTGGTGACACAACTCCCACAAGGTCAGGTTTATTCCCTGCTCTCTTGCCACAGCAGAGGACTCAGTGTCAGAGCCTCTGGAGAAGCGTGGAGGGCAGGGCTCAGGCAGGTTGTGCCCGTGCAGGATTTGAACTCAAGGCACAGGAAGCACCAAGCCTGCAGACAGGAACTCAACTCTTCTCATCTCCCTTCCTGCCAGAGGCAGGCTCAGAGCAGCCATCTCACACCTCTCTAAACCAGTGGGGGCTCTGTCCTTACCAAGCTCCTCAGGCTCCTGGGAATTGTTTCTGCAGCTCTCAGTGCCAGGCTAAGCTCCCTCTGCTGCAGCTCTGTCCACAGGCTCCCCTCCTGAAGACTCAGGGGCAACAACAATAGTCCCCTTGAAAGAGAAACAGAAAGGAAGAAACTCTTCTCACCACTTACACAAAAGACCAGGTCCAACAACTCCATGTCTCACACACTTAATCCCTTGTTCCTAGCAAAGAACTCAGGGCCCCAAAGCCCTTCAACAGTCAGAATTGAGATTTGACTAGATTTGACAGTCCAAACTGTCAAAGCTGACAGTGTTGAACATGGGGGTGACACTGAAAACATGGAATGGCTGCTAAGGGAGGAGTCCTGCCAGCTCCTGGCACAGGGATGTCCTCCTCCCTCCACAGCCCTGAGCACATTTGTTCTCATCAGGCTGCAGCTTGGCAGGGACAGCCATGGGACACACATCTCTTCCCACAGATTAATAAGAGCAAGGGAACTGAGCTCTGCAACATGGACAGCAAGACTGGCCAGTTTGCCCAGCTGAGGTTTTTCCCAGTTGGAAACTGGGACTGCAGGCAGCAGCTGGAGAGGACAAAAGCTGCAGCTCAGCCCAGCCCAACCCATGGCTCTGGGGGCGCCTATCGCACGCAGGGCTCACACAGCAGCAGCAGCTGCCCAGCCCTATGCTTTGCCTTGGCCTTCCCACCCAAAAGAGGCACAGCCCACATGTGCTGCTGCAACAGAGGCACGTCTGGCATGCCCCTCCCTGCACGGGACACTTGGCCTTCAGTGCCACTTCTCCAAACACTCTTCTCCTCTTTCCCATTAAACAAAGCCTCTTAGAACCTACAAAGTTTCCACTTCCTCACCACAAATGCCCCTGCACCAGGGATTCTTCCCAAGAAAACAAGCACCCAAACTTGGCAACACAGGCTCACACCTCTTCATTCTTACTCAGGGATGACATTTTCATTCCCTCTTCTTTAGGAAGTCTTGCTTTACCAAGCAAATCCCGACCTGTCCATTCACAGCTGAACTCAAGAAGCTTTTCCTTCTCAGCCATGCAACTACATTCAAAAGCTCTCGGTCCAGCCCCTTTCTTCCCTGTCCAATGGAGTTACCTGAGCAGAGGAAGAAAACATCTCCTCCAGTGTCTCAAGCACCATGTCCAGATCTGGTGGTGGCAATTCCTCTTCCCCAGGAGTATTCCACAGCCAGCTGGGAGCTGTCCATGCTGCAAAACCAGCTGGAGTGCTGGGGGCTGAAGTGTCTGGCCTGGCTGCAAGAATCCAAACACATTGGTCAGGCTCCAGATTGTGGTTTTGGGACGCAGGGCTCTAGTGCTGCCTTGCATCAAACATCACAGGAAGCACACAGCAACCTCCATTCCAGAAATGTATTCAGACTTCCCAGGGGATTGGAGGAGTGAGTTCTTCCTCTTAAAAATATTTATCCTAATTGACATGTACATAGATTAAAGCATGGATTGGAAATCTGATATAGACACATATACACACACAGACACACACAAACACCTTATAATCACAGCCTTTTGCATCTTCCCAGCAGCTTTAGGATTTGGCTGCTTGAGTTTCTCATCACAATGGACCACAGAAAGTGGATTTACCCAGGAAGAGTCCAGATCTGCAGATACACACACACCAAAATTAAACTGTGAGTTTTTTCTAAAACCAGCCTTGTGGGTGAGGCCATATTCTGTAGCTGCAGGTGTTGTGGGGCACACAGAGCTCATTTCAATGGCACGGCTTGATTTGCAGGACAGACAGTCTTAAACATCTGCAATATCCTATCAGGGTCCTAGTTTGGCTTCATTCAAAGAGGAGAGTGCACTTAACACTGACCATTTTGTTAGGCAATATCTTTCACCTTGCTCTTGTACCCCTACAGAGAGGCTGTCTGGAAAATGCCCAGAACACCCTCCAAATCTGCAGCAAGGACAGGAAAAGCAGGCAGAGAATCTTTCTGTTTTCAAGGTCCCCCTTCCTAGGTGACTAGATACTTTCTACCTGCTTCTCACTTGAGATCTACCCATGACAGAGCACTGCAGGAAAACACTTTAAAGGGTCCTTAACCAGGACCTGCTTGGAAAGCAAGGGTGGAAAACTCTTTCCTTACCTGATGGGCTGCAGGCTGGCAACTGCTGCTCTGAAGATATGCAGCTACTCGTCTCTGGAGAGGCCATGGAAGGGTTGTGATGGTCTACAGGAACCAGAGGAACGATGAACTCAGGTTGGCATTTAAAGTCCATGGGAACCAGTGGAACGATGAGCTCACGGCTGAATTGAAATTTGCCTGTGCCAGGCTGCTGCGATGAAATTCCAAGAAGTCCGGATGTGGCAAAGACTTTCTTGGGTGATCTTAGGAAAACATCAGCCTCCTGAGCACCTGCACTTAGCCCGGAAGGGCCTGGAAGCAGCTCTAAACCCTCAGACGAGGCAGCAGCAAGGTCTTGGTATGAGAGGACTGTGTAAGAGTGAGAGAAGAAGAAAGGAAGCAAAGGGAAGCCTGGGTCATTATTGGTTTTTGGGTGTGTTTCCCTTGGCAGCAACTGTACTTCTGTCAGGGAAGCCAAAAGCTCCCATCCTCCCAAGCAGGGTGAGAAAGAAGAAAAAAGAAGCAAACATGTTCTGGAGCTATTCAACTAGCAGCTCCTTGTCCACTGAGCGCTCCCTTATTCATTCAACTGTGTGGGAAAACCGTCCTGCTGCCCTACCCTGGCAGGAGGCAACTGCCAGAAACCCAACTGCCGGGTCTTTTCCCCGCAGCCCCGGAGGGACAGGAGGCTCCCTCCAGCTGTGCCCGAGCAGGACCGAGCCCTCGGTTCACACGCACTCACGGAGAGCTCCCCAAGCATCCCAGGGCAGGGCAAGGAGCAGCGCCAGCCACGGCGCACGGCTGGGCCAGCTGCAGCCGAGCGGGTCAGGCTGTGGTGAGCGCAGCCGCGGCGGGACTGTCCCGCAGCCGCGGCAGCCCGGCAGAGCCGGCACAGCTCCCGGGCCCTGCCGGCACAGCTGCCTTGCCCCAGGACAGCCCCTGCGCAAGCCGGGGCAGCTACGCTGAGCAGCCCCAGCATGGGCAGGGCCCGCTCCTGCCCCGCCGGGCAGTGCCCACGGCCACAGCCCACGCCACCGTCCTCGCCCGCAGCTCCCACCCCGTCTCACCGGCTCTGGGCGGCTGCCCGGTGGGGAAGGAGGGCACCGCCCGCTCCGTGTGGAGCTGCTGGAAGCGGCTGGGCTGGCGGCTGCGCACCTCCAGCCCCGCCGCCAGCCGCTGCCTGTTGGCCCTGGTCAGGCGCTTGATGCGGAGCAGGAGGTCGGGGCGGTCGCGACGAAAGTTGGGGTTCCTGAAGTGGAGCCAGCCCCCGGCATCGCTCGGTTCATCTGAGCCAACCCAGCCCGGCACCTTGCGGAAGCCGTACAGGTTCAGTTGCCGCGCGGGCTCCCAGAAAGTGGCTTGAAGGAGTCCAGCCGGTCCCGCCCCTCAGCACTCGCCCGCAGGCGTCACCAGGCTGAGCAGCTCCTTGCGGTCGATAAGAGGCCCGGCTGTCCCAGCGCACAGGGCGGATGCTGGGGCTGTTCTGGCGCCACAGCGGCGGGGAAGGTGCTGGCACTGAGCCCGGCGGGCAGCGGCAGCTCCGCCATGGCGCCGATTGCCGACTGTGGCCACAACGCCCACCAGCGCAGCCCGCGGCTGCGCCGTGCCCGTGAGGCCTGAGGGCGCGCTGCGCTCCGGCCCCCCCAGCGGTGTGGGGGCGGACAGTGGGGATGGCAGCGGCAGGCGGGGCTGCGGACACAGCGCGGGCGGGGCCGCTCCGGGGCTGGCCGGCCTCGGTGCAAACCCCCTCTTTCTGTGGCTGCAGTCATCCTTCTGCCTTTGTTTTGCGGCACAACCCCAAAGCACCGAGGCAAGCACAGTAACTTTTAGAAAGGTCTAAACTGAGGAATCCTGTCGGAAACTCTTGCTCTTTGTTCAGTGAAAGCAAAATCACTGTGTGTTCTGCATAGCCGAAGTCAGGAAAACGTCTTAGTCTAAAGAGCTTCTCTATTTCTGTTGGGCTTGCAAACAGTTCCTCATTTCCAAGCAGACAGGTCAAATGGGAGAAGGGGAAATGATGAAGATACTTGAAGACATTCTTTTGGACACACTCCAGCTCCTCAGTGTCCTTCCTGAATTGTGGGGCCCAGAACTGGACACAGCACTCGAGGCGTGGCCTCTCCAGTGCCGCATGCAGGGGGACAATCACTGCCCTGGCCCTGCTGCCACATCATGGCTGGCATAGAACGTGGTGCCCACATTCACCACCTCCGACGCCTTTCCCGCCCGCTCCGGCCGGGGCACGGCTCCATCCAGCGGTGGGCAGGGAGGCGGCCGCTCCGCCAGGGCCGCGTGTGGGCGAGGGCAGCTCCGCCCGCGCCGCCATTTTCGGTGCGAGTGCCGGTGCCGGCGTGGGGCGGGGGCAAAGCGGCGCACCCCTGACGGGTGAGGGAGGAAGGGCGGTCGGATCGGGTGGTGGGTCTGTGGAGACGGCCGGACGGGGTGATGGTGGGTCTGTGGGGACGGCCGGGGCCGGGGAGAGCTGGGAGCTGACCGTGTGGAGGCCGGAGGGGTCGATGGGGGCTGGAGGGAAGGTGCTGGGGACAGGGGCAGGACCCCCGCGGGATGTGGGAGAGCGGAGGAGTTGTGGGAGCGGGCTGGTGTGTGGGGGAAACTGAACCACAGAATCGGTCGGGCTGAGATCACCGTGTGCAACCCCCTGCCAAGGCAGTCATCTGGAGCGGGTGACAAAGGAACACATCCAGGTGGGTTTGGGATGTCTCCAGAGGGGGAAACTCCACGCTTTCCTGGTGTCAGCAAAATCCACAAACGCTAGGGTTTATGTCCAAAAAGGGGACGGAGGAGTCCTTCACCTTTATTCGAATAAAGGGAGAGAGTCCACTGGAACACATGGCCGCGGGATTTTCTCTCTCGGGGTTTCGGAGGGCGCAGCCTCCTTTCATCCTGAATTCCCTCTGCCTTTCCCCTTTTGCTGAGCCTTCCCGAACTGCCTATCCCATATCCTCCCTTGAACTTCCTGTTCTACCCCAAAATTCCGAAGTTCAGACTTGTGCAGACCCACTTGTCTCAGGAGCCAAACTGTCTGAGCTCTGCAACAAACCTGCTGCCCAAAGTCATTAGAGACATTAAGACCCATTTCAGTTATTTTGTAAAGACATTAGCACAGATCTTTCCTCTCAGTTCCTCCTCTTCTTGTTTCTCAATTTGTCTTTACAAACCCTAGTTATTATTAACCCCTTTTCACAACATAGAGCATTTGAAACACCCCTTGCTGACTTTTCCATGTCTGTTCCCTGCACAAGGTATGGCAAGTAAATACAGAGAATGAAGTAGATAATAACAGTTCATATTAACCCATTAATCACTAGAAGTCCTTGTCCGTGGCTACTGATAGCCAAACTCTCCCATCCTTTTTTTCCAGTGAGAAGTCCAAAGCTCCAGGGCTTTCGTGACCTTGACTCAGGTGGGATGGGTCCATCCGTGTTCAGCTCTCCTGGCTGCTCTCTCTGCAGTCCTGGTTGGATGTTATGAACAGCAAAGTCCAAAGGCAGCGTCTGTGCTAAGTGGGCTTCGTGTCAAAAGAGATTTCACAAGACATGGTATCCTGGCCCCATACTGCTTTAAATATACATCTTCTCCTCCCTGCTAGCTTGAAAATGAACAAGGTAAGAATCCCAAACAATTAAAAGGGGAATAAGTGAATATTCCCTCGGCTTTGGCTCTTATCTTGCCAAACCTAATGGCAAAAGCCATACCCATGGCATCTTAGTTTCTGTTAACAGCTTCAAAGGGTGTTTATTCCTCCATTCATCCTTTTTACTTGGCCTGAATTCTCAGGGTGCCACGTGTTATAAAGGAGAATCTTACCATGTAAATTTCCTTTTCCAATTAGAATTTATTCAATTATAAAGCAAGCAGTGACAAGCAAGAGTTCAGCGCTGGGCGGATGATCAGAAGCTAGTCCGCACCCCCCCTTTTCTGAGGCTGGCTTTTATTG
>JALJVW010000132.1:40815-52683 GCA_024865655.1 Emberiza elegans | reverse complement strand
AGCCTTGTTACCTCTTTGCTAGCCAGAAGGGAAAGAGATCCTCCCAGGCTTTCTCATCTTTAACATGGTTCTTCACAGGGGCGTGTACAGTTTCCTTAGTGGTTTAACAGGTTGTCAATTTCCAAAGCTAATTACTGAGTGGTTTTTTGTTAGACACGGAGGAAACTGCTAGCAGCTTCTCTTAGGACATCACTTCTGTGATGCAAAACCACCACAACAGCACAGAGCACTGAGCTCCTTTGTCCATATGTAGTGGTCATGTGCCCGAGGCCTCAAAACCCCTCCTTGGGAGATCTCTGGGCCCTCTCCAAGGTGTTTTCAAACGAAAATATTCAGCTCAGAGTCTAAGAAAATCAGCAGAGGACACGGCCAGCCTACTTTTGTCTGGGAGAAGTCCTTGGATATACAGAATTTGGGAGGCCAAATTCTAATTTTGGCCACAGGCCCTGGACATGAAAGCCAGTCCTTTTCCATAGGAGAGAAGGAACAGAGCCCCAGTGTTTCAGAGTCAGGTGAGAGGTGACCACCAGAGGCCAAGGCCAGCCAGAGCTGACAGGTTTTGTTCTGAGAGATACCCTTGCATAAAAGAAAGTTTTTAGAGAGAGTACCAAGTTTGGTGATCAGCATCTGAAAAGAAGGAGAGTTTTTTTCCGTAGGAAGGAAAGCACAGGGTCTCAGTGCTCCAGGAGCTGATGAGAGGCAGCCCATGATATTGTAACATCAGTCTGATCTGTCTCTCCTGGCACCTTTTGTCTAGGGGTTATCCTTAGACATAGGGCATTTCAGAGGTGGAATCTCAGTTTTGCTGTGGGTGCCTGGACAGGAAGAAGAGTTCTTTTCATTAGGAAGAAAAGCACATGGTCCCAGTGTTTCAAAGGCAGATGAGAGGTGGCCCCTGGGTAGCCAAGGCAACCAGATCTGTCTCTCCTGGTAGATTTCATTTGGGAACAATCTTTGCATATAAGGAAATTTGGAGGAGCAATCCCAGTTTTGGCCATGGGCCCCTGGAGGAGAAGGACAGTTCTCTTCCATAGGAAGGAAAGCCCAGAGCCCCAGTGCTTCAGGAGCAGATGAGAAGCAGCCCTCAACATGTCAAGGTGAGCTGGACCTGTCAGGTGGTCCCCAGGAGGCCCAGCCAGCCAGACCTGTTCCATATCCCATTGGTTTTATGGGACCCCCCTTGTGTCACAATGGTCTCCTTGGTTCCATGAGGCCCTGGAGTGTCACAATGTTCCCCTTGCTCCTGCAGTGTCACAATGGCCCCGTGCTTCCATGAGGCCTTGCAATGTCACAATGGCTTCGTGGTTCCACAAAGCCCTGATGTGTCACCATGGCCCCTCGGCTCCATGCGCTCTCACTGTGTCACAGGGGCTCCTCTGTGACACTACGGGCTGCACAAGGTCACCATGGACCCTTGGTTCCTTGAGGGCCCCTGAGTTTCACAATGGCCTCCTTGATTCCCTGAGGCACCACAGTGTC
Source organism: Emberiza elegans (assembly GCA_024865655.1). Taxonomy (NCBI): domain Eukaryota; kingdom Metazoa; phylum Chordata; class Aves; order Passeriformes; family Fringillidae; genus Emberiza; species Emberiza elegans. The sequence continues at coordinate 51,204 of JALJVW010000132.1, read as the reverse complement.
ACAATGGCCCATTGGTTCCATGAAGTTCCATAGTGTCACCATGGTGTCCTTGGACCTGCATTGTCATATCTGACCCATGGCTCCATGAGGTTTCATAGTGTCATCGTGGTGTCCTTGGACCCGCATTGTCACAACTGACCCATGGTCCCATGAAGTTCCATAGAGTAAGAGCCTGAATGAGAGAGGCTGGACTCCAGGCTGCTCTTCCAAATGCAGTTGATTGTATCCAAGATGTTACAGCAGTCCAGGGTGGTGGGTGACAGAGCCTGTGCCTACAGCTGTCACCTCCAGCTTCAGACAAGCCTGAAGACCCTTTAGTTTTGGTTACAATGAATTATATACTTTTCTTTGCTGAGCGTCTCAATACAGAAGAATCAATCTATACCTTAATTTTTACCTATAGCCTATTATAACTATTATAATTACCACATTCATGTTACTGTTCTCCAATCACTACAAGTTAGTACATTACAATTTAAGCTAGAAGTTTTTTATCAGTTTTCTTGCAGTGGAAAATTCTGAGATTTTTTTTCTACTTGCAACATTGGCAGTCTTGTTTGCCAGTGGTATTTTTCTGCTTGGTAAAAAAATGGGTTTATCCATTGCTCTAAGCCTTAAAAACCCCTTCTAACTAACATACAATTTGCCTCCTTGGTTATCCAGTAAGACTGGCTCAGCAATTCTTTTCTCCTATATCAAAACTTGCTTTCATGTCCATTCTTTCTTCAGACTTTACATTCAAAAATCTTTCTGCCAAGCATACATACCTTTGAGACTTTCTTGTCAAACTCTCATCCTTCTCAGCATCCATTAATAGTGGTCAAGTGCTTCAGGCCAAGAGTGCCTGGACAGGAGGGATAGTTCTTTCCTGCAGGAACGAAAACACAGAACCCCAGGGTTTTGAAGGCAGATGAGAAGCAGCCACCAGAGGCCAAGGCCAGCCAGACCTGTCTGTCCTTGCAGCTTTTGTCTGAAAGCAGCCTTTGGATATATGGGGAGTTTTGGGGGTGGAATTCCATTTCAGCTATGGGTGCCTGGACTGCAATGACAGTTCTCTGTAGAAAGGAAAGGGCAGAGCCCCAGTCTTTCAAAGGCTGATTAGAGGTGGCCCCAAGGAGGCCAAGGCCAGTGAGACCTGTTGTCAGGGAAGAATCCTTGAGCTGATGGAATTTGGGAGGCCAAATCCCACTTTTGTCTATAGGCATCTGGATGAGAAGGACAGTTCTTCTCCATAGGAAGGAAAGAACAGTGCCCCAGTGTTTCAAAGGCAGATGAGAGCTGACTCTCAGGAAGCCAAGGGAACCTGGACAGTCCTGGGAGCTTTTGTCTGGTAGTTTTCCTTGGATACAAGGAATTCTAAAGGATAATTCTCAATTTTGGCCATGGATGCCTGGACTTGAAAGATGGTTTTTTTTTTCCATGAGAAGAAAAGCACAGGCCTGCAGTGTTTTGAAGGCAGATGAGAGGTGGCCCCCAAGAGGCCAAGGCCAGCCAGAGCTGTCTGTCCTGGAAGGTTTCATATGGGAATAAACCTTGGATATAATCAAATTTGGAGGCAGAATCCCAGTTTCAGCCATAAACCCCTGGAGGAGAAGGACAGTTCTTTCCCTCAGGAAGAAAAGCACAGAACTCCAGGGCTTCAGGGGCTGAGGAAAAGTGACCCTCAACATGACAAGGCTGGCTGGACCAGTCAGGCAGCCCCCAGGAGGCCCAGCCAGCCAGACCTGTTCCATGTTCTTGGATCCTTGGGGCCCTGCAGCATCACAATGGCCCCTTGGTTCCATGAGTCCCTGCAGTATCACAACACATCTTGGTTTCCATGAGGCCCAGTGATGTAACAATGGTCTCCTTGGCTCCACAGTGGCACAATAGCCCCTTGCTTCCATGAGACCTTGCAGTGTCAAAATGGTTTCCTTGTTTCCATGGGACTGTGCAATGCCACAATGCCCCCTTGGTTCCATGAGGTCACAGAGTCTCAAAATGGCCCCTTGGTTCTATTGGGTTCCTCAGGGTCACAATGGCCCCTTGGTTCCACCAGGCCTGGATGTGTCACACAGCCCCCTTGCTTCCACGTGGTTTTGCAGTGTCACAGTGGTTGCCTTGGTTCTGTGAGGTCCTGTGTTGTCACAATGACCCCTTGGTTCCACAGGGAATCAGTGTATCAGAAGGGTCTCATTGGTTCTATGAGGCTCCACAATGTCACAATGGACTTTTGGTTCCATGAGCTTTTGTACTGCCAACAACAGTCTCCTTGGTTCGATGGTGCCACACAGTGTGACAACTGCCCCTAGGTTCAGTGAGGCCTTGCAGTGTCACAGTGGTCTCCATGATCCCATAAGGCCTTGCAGTGTCACAACAGACCATTGCTTTCCCTGAGCCTCACAGTGTCACTATGGTCCCCTTGGCTCCACAAGGCTCTGAAGTGCCACAATGGCCCTTTGGTTTCACAAGGCCTCAAAGTGTAAAAATGGCCTCCATGGTTTCATGAGGCCCTGCTGTGTCACAATGGACCTTTGGTTCCATGATGTCCCAGAGTGTCACTATGGTATCCTTGGATCCATTGCACCCTTCATCCCATGGAGACCCACAAGGTTCAAAGGAGTCCCCTTGATTCGATGAGGCCCTGCCATGCTATAATGGCCCCTTGGTTCCAGTGGGTCCCAAAGTGTCAGAACAGTCTCCATTGTTCCATGAGGCTCTGCAAAGTCACTGTGGTCCCTTTGGTTCCACAGGGCCTCACAGTGGAACAATGGACTCTTGGTTCCATGAGGTTCCTCAGTCGAAATGGTCTCCTTGGATCTGCAGTGTCACAGTGGCTCCTTGGCTCCATGTGGCCACGCTGTGTCACAGTGGCTCATGGTTCCATGAGGCCACACAGTTTAACAACAGACCCTTGGTTCCAAGAGGCTTTGAAGTGTCACAATGGATTTCTGGTTCCATGAATGTTCATACTGCCAACAGTCTCCTTGGTTCTGTAGTGTCCCCATGGTCCCTTTGTTCCATGAGTTCCACAGTGTAACATGGTCATCTTGGTTTCATGAGGTTCTGCAGTGTCACAATGGACCCATGGTTCCACAAGGCCTTGATGAGTCACAATGGCCCCTTGGTTCCAAGAGGTTTCTCAGTGTCACAATGTTCTCCTTGGATCCGCAGTATCACAATGGGCCATTGGTTCAATGTGGCCCCAATGTGCCAAAATGGATTTTGGTTCCATGGGGTTCCGCTGTGTCACAATGGACCCTTTGTTCCATGAGTTTGCTCTGTGTCACAGCTGACTTCTTGGTTCTGTGAGGCCCCCCTGTCACCAAATCTCTGAAATATCAGAATAAGGCTTCTGAACACTCATATGCTATTTCAGAGGGTATCATTTATTCAGGCCTGAGGTCGAGTGAGAGAAAACTCCTAACCTCACATGGACACATAATTCTACCAGCCTGTTGCTTCATTACAGTTGCAAAAGGTGATTTACAATTTACCCATTTCCATAAAACCCACCCCAAGTTCCCAGTTTCAGTCCTTGTTTCCTCTATCCCTGCACCCTTCAGCCAGATGTCTTCATCTTCTCTTCCAACCATCCTTGCTGAGAAAGCAGCCCCTGAATGCCTTGTTCCTGTGCTGAAAGTTCAAAGGCACAGTAAAAATTGAATGAAACCTTTTGGTAATAAGCCAAAGGCTTTGTGTGGGCAGGCAGAGGCAGGCAGGAGGCAGAGCTGTCAGCCAAGGAAGGGCCCAGCCAGGTGGGGCAGCCAGGGGATGCCGACAGCCTGCAGGGACAGAGGCGCAGGGCAGGGACACCGTGGGACAGCCTGGGCTGCACAGGGCACAGGGATGGGCAGCAGCTGCAAGGCCCTGACAGAGCCATCTTCGGCAGCACTTTGGCCATGGCTGATGGCCCTGGGAGCAGGAGGGGACAAGTGACCCTTGCAGGCCTGGGGCCTCATTGCCTCCTTGTCCCTGCTCAGCAGCCTGACAGGGGTCGCCCCACGATCCTGCCCCTGGCATTGCCCATCCCCACATGCCAGTGCCCATCCCGGGAAGGGCCCTGAGCAATGAGGGAGGGACAGGATCTGCCTGACCAGGGGCTGGGGCCCAGGCCTTGGCCCTTTGCATTCCTGAAACACATCCAGGTTGCTCAGCACCAGAGACACCTTTGCCTTGCTTGTGCCCACCTGGCATCACTGCTACCAGTGTTCTGCTCTAGCTGGAACCTGGGACACTTTCTCACTTGTGTCCTGACAGATCTCTTCAAAGTACAAGAACCTTCACTGTTTCAATTGAACTGAATTCTTGAGGGTTTTTGACATCATTGAGGGGGTGGTGACATCCCACAGCTGGCTGTGACATCCCAGCTGGCTGTGACCTCACAGAGTGGGTGTGTGGCCATAGAGGCAGAGTCTGCCATCACAGAGCGTGGCTCTGTGGCATCAGAAAGTGGGTTGTGACATCACCTGGTGGCTGTGGAGCATCATGGAGCAGGCAGTGACATCACAGAAAAGATTGTGACATCCAGGGTGGCTTTGTGACATCAGTCTTCTGTGACATCAAAGCATGGCTGTATGACATCACAAGGTGAAAAGAGTTGGCTCTGTGACATCACAGGCTTTGTGACATCACATGGGCAGTGTGGCATCACAGAGGCGATGTAAGTTCACAGAGACGGCTGTGTGACATCACAGCGGCAGTGTGATATCACAGGAGGCTGTGTGACATCACAGGGGCTGTGTGACATCATAAAAACTGTGTGACATCACAGGAGGCTGTGTGACATCATGGGGCAGTGTGACATCACAGGAGCAGTGTGACATCACAGGAGGCAGTGTGACATCACAGGGGCTGTGTGAGGTCCCTGGGGAGGTCACTCTGCCCCAGCCCCCCTCACAGTTCCCCCCAGAGCAGTCCAGCATGCACAGGGGTCCCTGTCCCCCAGGTCCCCCCATCCGGCCCCGCAGCCTCCCAGAGGATGTTCTTATCGAGATCGACCCCAGAGCCTGACGGGGACGGGGACCAGGGTCCTGGGGTGGGACAGGGGACAGGGACCCGACAGCATCCCGTGTCCCCAGGGCCACAGCTGGGCCAGGCCTCCTTCACCCTGGTATCAACGAGGCATTGAGAGGGCTGAAAAAAATCCCCCAGCAAGGGAGCAGCAACAACCAAGATTGAATATTAAGGGACAGGACCACAAAGTTCCTTGGCAAGTGTCCTGAGTTGACTATATATGATGCTTTTATCCCCAGTAAATCTTGTTCTGTTCATGCTGAATAATAAGTTTACACCTTTTAAGGGTGTTCCAGAAAGAGAGTGAAGGAAGGAGAGAAGAAGTGGCATTTTTTTCCAGAACTGTACTCACTCCACACATTCCTGCCAAGTAGCTGTGTTGTCTGTGGCTGCAATGAGACACAGAGCTCTCCTTTGCTTTTTTTATTTAGCTAACTAGAACAAGGAAGTTCCCTGGACCTTTGTTTCTCCCTTCTCTTTTAGACCTCTTAAAACCTGCTCTGGACTGAACACCCAGGGAGCACTGTCAGCTGCACCTGCTAGCCCCAGGGCCGGGCGGAGCAACCTGCGACATTCCCAGCACGGAGAGACTGATCAGAGACTGGGTATTTCAGACTGCACCCTAGGGAAGAGACTTTTCTCAGTTTGTCATCTCTTTTCAAGTGGCAAGAAATCTTACTGTTTGATATTGTGTAGATTTTACTGTTTAATAAACAGTTTTTTCCACTGCCCCTTCCAAATGATTTTCTCCCGGACCAGTTGGGGAGGGCTGATTGGATCTACTGTACTACGGAGCTCCTTTGAGAGATTCTCCAAATTTGCCCTAAACCTGGACAGATGATACATCTATTGGCCAAGCTGCTTTGGGCTGGAAAAGGTGGAAAAAAGCTTTATTTGATTGTGTGTTGGATTTGTGTTAGTTGATCCCCATGCTGCTCAATTCATAATGTCTCTTGAGGTGGGGGCCTTAGTGCAGCTCAGACTCTGGACATTTTAAAGTTACAATACCTTTCTGGTCACTAAGATTATTGTCTATAACATAATTTCTATGGGGAAATTGGATTAAAATAGCTGTTATTGCTGGCCTTTAGTGATAATGATTTATAAAACATTTACAAAAATGCTGGCATCTGTTCTGATATGTATAGTTTATAGTTTTCTTCGTCCTACCCTGCATTTCAATTCCAGTAGTATGTTTGGGAATTTATTAGTAATTACACCCAGTCTGTTAGAAGAAGAGCGAGGAATAAGGCTTTCCAGCCTTTCCTTTCCTTCTTCTCCTTTAGATCTGTTATGTCACTTTTTGAGAATGTTCAGTTTCCCTGAATGTTAAAGAGACCATCTTTCTGGTATTTTAATCTGGCAGCTTCCTCTATATGGTTCGCAGCTTCTAGAATGAGGGCTGAGATATCCAGAGGTTGGTGAGACCCTGACCCAGCAGATGCAGGTGTGAAAAATCCTTATAGTGTAGAGAATAGGAAATATGGGCCAAACCCTGAATGAATTTTCTGATCCTGTAGATCTAGGATTTTCCACGGAACAAATTCAGAACCCAGCTGAGGTGGAGAAGCCACCTGAGAGAAAAACCATGACAATTCTAAGAAAAAAAAAAGGCTAATGCAATAAGCTAGACCCCGACCTATACTTTATCACTCTGTTGAATAGTGTAGAGCAACAGACAGAAGCAGAAAGGCAGGGTGACAAAGCCTACCACAGTCATCCCAGGCTCGAAGCCAGCAGCTAAACCAGATAGCGAACCTAGCCATTGGCGGTTGCTGCCAGAGAAAGCACACAAGCAAAACCAATCGGCCAGTGACTGATGATGATGATCCAGGCGAAAGGACCCTCAGCACCAACTGATATAAAAGCCAAAGTTAACGTACCGACAACACCAGGGCCAATATTGAGTCTTATTCGAAAAACCTTCGTGGCCTAAGGAAAGATTACACCGACGACCTGATGAATCCATAATTAGTTGGTTAGTCCATCTCTAAGATGCTGCAGGCAAAGCTACAATTCTGAACGGCATTGAAGCGAAGCATTTTGGGATCCCTGTCACAAGATCCTGTCATTGACCAGAAATGATGAGAGAAGCTAACCCTCTCAGCCTCTGAGCACGAGTCCCCAAGAAGTGTATTTTAAGATACCCAAATAGGCGATCTCTACATGCAACAAAACCCAGTGGAAAACAATAGAACAAGATTCAGCGCTTAAAGGAAATAGTGGCAGAGATTGCCTTCTCCGATGCAAACACTGTAAATCCAGACTTAGGGTATATGCATATCTGTGATGTGGAAACTTGCGACTTGGGTCATGAGAATATGCTTCTGCTTTAGCAACAAAGCGAGATGATGGTGAAGAGACTGTGCTGATATGGCAAAGCTCTGAGCATATTCAGATGCTGTGCATGGCCCAACACATGCCAGAATTGCAGCGGTAGAAACATGTCTGCAAGCGTTAGAAGACAAGATAGAGGAAAATCATAAGAAGCCTAGAAAGCAAATTAAAGAAGACCTTTCTCCAAATCTCTTCAGCAATACAAATCAGAAGTTCTGGTACCCAAGGCAGAAGCCCCTGGATGGCGAGAGAAGGTACACCCCACGAGCTGAGCTGGCTCCCACTCTGCGTGATTGTGAGAAAAACATGGGAGATGGCATAAAAACCCACTGCTGCTCTGGCACAACGTGGGTGCGTGAACTGAAGACTCAGAGAGGAAGTTCCAAAGGGAAGCAGCTCCAGTGGCCAGTAACCGAACTGTCATATGCGGACAGAGCAATATTTTGCCCTTAGTTAGTGAACCTCAAGAGAAGTTCCCTGGACTGTGCTTTTCTCAGGCTTTAGAGGGGGCCCTGTTTAAACCTGCTCTGGTCTGAATACTGGGAAAACCCGTGTTTTGGACTGTGTGGCCCACGTTGGCAAGCCCACCAGGCCCACGGCATTTCAGTGCTGGAGGCACTGATAAGAGACAGTGAGACTAAGTGATAGCTAGAGCCCACTGAGTTTTCAGAGTTTACCCTCTATTTTGGAGAACTCCAGGAGGGTTTTATTCCTTAATATTGTTCAATTTTTGTGCTGGTAAATACTTTGCCTGTTAAATACAGTTTTTTCCACTTTTCTCCCAAAATGTTTTCCTGAACCTTGGCTGGTAGAGACGCTAAGATCACATTCTAGAGGAAACTCCTTTTTGGAGGTTTTCAGCCAAATTTGCCCTAAACCAGGACAAAGGTGGTGGAAAAGAAGAGGAACATAATTAGCTGGATTGAGGAGGAAGCTGGAGAGACCCTGAAGGTGGAAGAGCAACGGTACCAATTGCCACTTCAACAGTGCAACACCGACAGTACCAAACAAATTGAGATGTGTGTCCCCATCCATAAGATGATCCGAGAGCTGGAGAGCCACCGGGTGGTCAGCAAGACCCCTCACCCTTCAACAGCCCCATTTGGCCAGCAGAAATCTGAAGGAGAATGGAGATTGACTGTGGACCATCGTGCATTGAATGAAGTGACTCCACCACTGAGCATGCTGTACGGGGACATGGAACCCAGTATGAGCTGAGTCCAAGGCACCATGGTGGTATGCCACAGACATTGCCAATGCATTTCTCCATTCCTCTGGCAGCAGAATGCAGGTCTCAGTTTGCTTTTCACCTGGAAGGGTGTGCAGTATACCTGGAACCGGGCTGCCCACGGGGTGGAAGCCCATCTGCCATGGACTGATCCAGGCTGCTCTGGAAAGGGTGAGCTCCAGAACACCTGCAAATATATTGATGACATCATTGTGGGGAGAAGACAGCTGCAGAAGTGTTTGAGAAAGGGGAAATCATCCAGATTCTCTAAAAACTGGCTTCAGCCATCAAGAAGAGCAAACAAAAGGGACCTGCTCAAGAGATCCAGTTTCTGGAGTGAAGTGGCAAAGATGGACGGCGCTGAGATTCTGTACTGATGTCATCAACAAAGATCACAGCAATGTTCCACCATCCAGCAAGAAAGAAACACAAGCTTTCCTGGGTGCCATAGGTTTTGGAGGATGTACATTCCTGAATACAGTCAGATCGTGAGCCCTCTCACCGGGTCACCCGTAAGAAGAACAATTTCCCTCTACTGGGGCCTTGAGCAGCAGCACGCCTTCGCACAGATCAAGCAGGAGATTGCTTTTGCAGTAGCCCTTGGGCCAGTCAGGACAGGATCAGATGTGAAGAGCGTGCTCTACTCTGCAGCCGGGAACCACATGGCATCCTGGAGCTGTTGGCAGAAGGTGCCTGGGAGAACGAGGCCGACCACTGGGATTTTGGAGTCAAGCTACAGGGTCTGAAGCCAACTATACTCCAACACAAAAGAAATGCCTATAAGGAGTCCAGGCTGCCTTGGAGGTAATAGGCACTGAAGCACAACTCCTCCTGGCACCCCAACTACCAGCACTGGGGTGGGTGTTTCAAAGCAAAGTTCTCTTACGACCATGCCACCAGTGCTACATGGGGCAAAATTGCTGGATTCACACTATGGCGCCCCTTATGGAAAAACCAATCACCCTTGGGATTCTGAAATAATGCAGAACTGGCTGGAAGGTGAAAGCTTTGGTCTTGCTGATGAGGGGAACAAGAAGTGACCGTATTTGAACACTTAAATCATATTATTCCCAGAGTCTTGGCTTGTTCTGGTGTTCTAAGAATGTTAATGAGCCCTGGGACACTGAATTCCTGCACTGAAGAGCTGAAGCTGAACAACAAGCCTCTGGGCAGGAAAATTCAACAGCAGCCTCAAGTTACTGAGATCCTTCCCACAAGGCCATCCTGCCCAGAGACCGTGGGGGAATGGGCGGGACAAGAGAGTGTGTCCTTTGGGACGCAGGGTTTAGTGAAGAGGACGAGAATCTTGACTCCATAATTAGAAGACTTGATTTATTATATTATATATATATTACATTAAGACTATACTACAAAGAGATAGAAGGAAAGTTCTCAGAAGGCTAGCTAAGAATAGAATAGCAGAATGATAACAAAGCAGCTGGCTCCGACAGAGAGCGAGGCAGCTCTGTCATGACAGATTAGAAATCCAAACACATAGAGAGCCAATCACAGGGTGCTGTTGCATTCCACAGCAGCAGATAACAATTGTTTACATCTTGTCTCTGGGCCTCTCGGTTTCTCAGGAGAAAAATCCTGGAAGATTTTTCACAAAGATGTCTGCAACATCTCACCTTACAATTAATTAATTAAAAGAAAAGTGTTTAATTTTCTCTGCTGGGCCCGTGCGGAGAAGCTTCGTACAGAGCTATCTTTGCCAGTCAAATCTCAATCAAGTGCTGGTGTGGAATGGTGGGAATCTCTTCACCTGTATAACATAGATTCTATCAAGTACAACAATCTTATAAAATAAGAAAATGCAAAAAGCAATG
>JALJVW010000132.1:0-33011 GCA_024865655.1 Emberiza elegans | reverse complement strand
TTCCAGCCTTAGACAAACCCTTCTATCTGTTTGTGGATGTAGAACAAGGGGTAGCACATGGAGTGTTAGCCCAGGACTGGGGAGGATCCAGGAAACCAGTGGTCTATTTAGCAAAATTGCTAGACCCTGTCAGCCAGGGGTGCCCAACCTGCATTCAGGCTGTGGCAGTGACTGCCCCACTCATAGCAGAAAGCAAAAAAAATTAACCTTTTGGGAAAATTGAAAATGTATATCACTAACTCAGTAAGGAGTATCCTGAGCCAAAAGGCTGAGAAATGGCTCACTGATTCCCAAGTGCTGAAGTATGAAGCCATCTTAATAGATAATGGTTTAGAGCTAATTGTTAGTAACCAACTCAACCCTGCCCAGTTTTTGTATGGAGAACCAGGTGAGGAACTAATACATAACTGCCTAGATCTTATAAACTATCAAACTAGAGTAAGAGAGGACCTAACAGATCAACCACTCCAAGAAGGGAAACGATTGTACATTGATGGATCTTCACGGGTAATAAAGGGGCACAGGGTATCGGAGTACGCTATAGTGCATGAAGGGTTGGTAGCCATAGAAAAGGCAAAGTTACCTTCCAATTGGTCAGCCCAAGGTGTGAGTTGTATGTCCTCAAACGAGCTCTGGAAATATTAGCACAGAAAAGGGGAACAATAGATACAGACTGAAAATATACTTTTGGAATAGTGCATACCTTTGGAAAAATTTGGGAAGAGAGGGGCTATTAAATTCAAAGGAAAGGGACTGATTCATGAAAAATTTGTTTTAGAAGAGTTAGAAAACCTTACAATTGCCAGAGAAGAGCCGTAGTATATATAGTGGTGTATGTTTAAGGACATCAAAAAAGAGGAGACTCAGGAGGAGGAGGAACAATCTAGCCGATTTAGAAGCTAAAAATGCAACTGAATCAGAGAAAGAAAAACTAATATTAGTATTAACCCCCATGAGAGAAATGCAAAAAGTCCCCATAGTCAGTGGGACAGAAGAGGAAGAACTTGTTAAAAGAGGAGCTGAGAAAGATAACAAAGGGAAGTGGAGATTAGCAGATGGGAGGCAAATGTTGAATAAACCCCAGGCCAAGAAAATGCTAGAAGGCATAGAGGGGACAACACATTGGGGTACAAAAGCACCAAGTTATCAATTTCTAAGGGCCTGGGGATGCAAAGGAATTTTCAGAATAGCTAAGCAAGTAACTGAACAGTGTGTGATATGTCAACAAGTAAATAAGAAGGTCATGAGGAAAACACCCAGGGGAGGGTGAGAACTAGCCTTATGTCCCTTCCAAAACATCCAAGTAGACTTCACTAAGCCTCCCCAGGTACAATGGTAGAAGATTTTGCCAGTGATAGTAGATGACATGTCTCATTGGGTAGAGGTGGTACCCACTGCGAAAGCCAATGCCAGTGTTGTAAGTAAAACACTTCTAGAATCAATCATTCCCCAATATGGGATGGCAAAAAAGATTGATTCAGGCCAGGGAACTCATTTCACATCGAAGATATTGCAGAAAGTTTTTCAGGCCCTGGGAGTAAAATGGGAATTACACATTCCATGGCATCCACAGAGTTTCAGTTGGGTTGAGAGAATGAATCAAACTCTTAAAAGAGCTCTAGTTAAACTAATGATTGAAACCCAAATGTCATGGATAAAATGTCTCCCTTTGGCCCTATGAAGAATTAGAACCCAACCCCAGTCAGATCTGGGGTGTCACCCCTATGAAATGATGTTTGGGTTACCTTCCTGACCTCACCCCAGAAGGTTGCCACCTATGAGGAAGGGGAACCAATGCCAAGAAATAAGTGATGTCTATAGCACAAACCTTAGAAGGGCTAAGACATAAAGGGGGGCATTCTCAAACTACCACCCTGGATTTCAGAATCCATAATATTAATCCCAGGGGATTGGGTGATGATTAAGTCATGGAGAGATCAGCCTCTAACTCCTCAGTGGGAAGGTCCCTTTCAGGTACTGCTCACCACCAAATCGGCCGTGCGAACTGCAGAGCGGGGATGGACTCATGGCAACAGAGTCAAAGGCCCAGTAGAAGAACCCAAAGAGTGGACTGTAACATCCAGGCTGGGGGAAACAAGATTGACTCTCAAGCAGAGACTGAAAGACAACCAGAAAAACACCAAGATGCCCAAAAGTAGAGTCAAGCTTTCACCAACCAGCTCAAGAACTGTCTTCCTGTTTTAATGAGTGAGAATTACCAGCATCTGTTGAGGAGAAGTACACAAGGGACTGTAAAAGGTAATGGAACAGCTTCTTCAAGAAAATAGGTCAAAGGGAAGAGGGCAAGACCAGGTTGGCCCCTTTGATTGCTACCAAGAAGGCTCCATAGCCCTGCTGCGGGTGGCAACCCCATAGGCATGGTAAGGTAGGGACAAAAGGCCAGACCAGACCTCTGTCATTCCTCAGTTGTCTTTTAATTCAACAGGGACTGGAGGGCAGGACCGAGTTGGCCTCTGTACTCACCCCTAAGATACACCAACTATGGGTAGCAACCACATAGGCATGGTAGATGGGAGTCAAAAGCCACACTGGACCTCTGGGATGCCCTTTGTCCATTCCAAATAAGTGTGTCTAAGGAAAACCTGAGATTTTTTTCTCCTGTTCCCACTGTCCTTGCCCACATCAACAGATGCTGGTATGACTCATTCAAGAGAGAGAGAAATTTTTTACTTAATTTTTCAAGCAAAATGACTTATAGAAAAAGAAAAGGGGGTTGTTATAGATGAGTAATCCTATGGTTGACTCTCTCAATTAAGGGGTGAATCTTAAATATATTAAGAGAAGTTTTGTAGATGTATAGTTATCCTTCCCCTCCCCCTTGCATTGTTATCACAGGATGGCCTCAGTAGTTGGGGCATTTGGGAGGGTTGGCTTGTTACTATGGCAGCACCTGACCTCCAATCAAGGTGTAAGACAGTGATCTCCACCACTGGACAGGGAAGAAGGAGTCGATTGACAAGACTTTGGGAGGGGCTAGAGGTGTAAAAGACAGAACATCCATTTTGTAGATGAGCACATGGTGACTGAATCCTTTGCTCCTGGTGCTGTATTCTTTTCTTTATTCAGTCTTCTGTTGCATTTTGATAAGATCTTAATAAACCATTTACATTTTTGAAAGTGAAAATTGTTTCTCACATGAGGTTGGGGAATGTGGGGCAAGGTTGTCCACACTGGGTCAGCTCTCAAAGTAAAACTACTCTGACCTGGCCAGACCTCCTTAGGAGAGTCCCTGGATGAATATCAATCACAGAATGCTGCAGTCACATGCTATATAATAAGAACAGCAAAAAAGGACATATTTCTTAGAAGCTCTTTAAAATATTTTTCCATACCTGTAAGAGGAACTCGTCCTGATGAACTGCATTAGACCAGAGGGAAATCAAGGCAGAGCCATGGTTTGTCAGGACTTGCTTGATCCTAATGAGCCCTGTGGTGCATTTGGAGCTGACCCCATGAACCTCAGGGCCCGAGAGGAGATTGCACAAACCTTTCCAGGAGTCAAAGTCAGAGGAAACACCAAAAGTGTCTCAAAGAATTAATGGGTCCCAGTGAGGTCCATCCCCAACACAGGCTCCTCATGGACTCCTTGAAGGAGAGAACTGCAGGCCAGGATGGCACAAAAAACCTCTCAGAGATTCAGAGTGGGTTGGAAAATCCAAAGTACCTTAAAAACCTTGAGTATCTCAAAGTATTAATGAGCCCCACTGAGTGTCAGTACAAAGCTCTCAAGGGACTCATTAAAGCAGATAATTGGGGCCATGATTGCACAAACCTCTCACAGAGTCTGTATCAAAAGGAAACACCAAGTAAAAATAACTGAAGTACCCTGAAGCATTAATGAGCCCCACTGAGTGTTGTTAATGACAAAGCCCTCTCCAGGGACTAATTACAGCAGATAATTGGAGGCCATGATTGCACAAACCTCTCAGAGACTCCAAGGCAAAAGCCAAACCCAAAGTCCTTTGAAAAACCTGCAGTCCCTGCAGGGAGCATGAAGGAGCCCCCTCCAGGGCCATTGCTGAGCAAAGGCTCCCCCCAGGGACTCCTTCCAGCAGATCCTTGAGGCCACTGGGATGTGGGCTAGGGGGGGATGCTGAGGGCGGGACAAGGGGCTGACAGTGCCCAGCCTGGCTGGGGCTGTGCCAGGAGGCCCCAGGGCCTCAGGACAAGGTGTCTCCTCCCAGCCCTTGCTGGCACAGACCCTGCTGTGCCCCAGGGCACCAAGACTTGGCTTCTCTTTGTCCCCACCTGTCATCACTGCCTGCAGTTCTCTGCTCTGCCTGGGGCCTGGGGACACTTTCTCAGTCGTGTCCCTCAGTGGGACCCATTAAAAGTCCAAGAAACTTTGGAGTTGGACTCTGACTTGCAGTTCTGGAGAGGTTTTTTCAGCTCCCTCTCAGGGACGGATGTTCAGGGCCTGAGCACAAAGCCCCAGAGGCTCATTAAAGTCCTTGTGCTGTGTCTGTGCTGCTGAGCTGGGCTGGGCTCCTGGCACAGAGGCAGCTCCTGGTAACCAAGCAAAGCTTCAAAAGCACATTTCTCTTGCTGAGCAGCTCTTCTGCCAGCCCAGCAGGGCTGGGGCACTGCCTGCAGCCAGCCCTGGCACAGCACAGAGGCACAGAGAGCTTCAATCAGTCAGGGCTGGGAAGGTGCTGAGAAGTGCCTGGGGCAGAATCACTGCCAGCCCTTGGCACAGGAACCTCTGGCTGCCGGACAATGCAGCTGCTGCTCCTGGAGTTATCTCCTAAAGCTGGAACATCCCAATGCCTACAGAGCCTGTGAGTACATTCTCTGATTGTCTCTTGTGCAGAGCAGCCAGGGGTGCCCAGGGCTGTCCTGCAGAGCAGGGTCCTTCAGCCCAGGGTGCTGTGCTGGAACAGGGACTCTGCTGCCTGCCAGGGACAGCTCTCAGCCAGCCCTGGCAGCTGCTCCCAGCACTGGGGGACAAGGTCTGGGTGGGAGGAGACAGCTGGTGAGGCTTGGAAGTGTTCTCCTGGTGTGGGGAGGATGCTGCATTGTTCAGGACTGCTCCCAGCATGACATTTAACTCCAAAATGTTTCCAACTTGATTATTTATGGAGCACAACAATGCAGTGACTGCATGACAGGGTAAATCCTGCTTTTTTTATCTAGTGCTCTGGGTTATCTGAATAGGAAATTGCACATAGATATTTATCTCTCAGTAAAGGTTTAGAAAAAAAATCTTCTCAGATGTTAATAAACAAAGCAGTGACAGAAATCAGCACGGTGCTCCTCACAGGCAGCATCAGTGTTGCTTTTCTAGCCTCCTCAGGGTTGCTCTGACGTTGCCATCAGAGCCTGCAGAGCCAGAGCTGCCCCTGGGCAGTGCCAGAGCTTGGAGGGGTCTGCAGGGCAGACCTGAGCTCCCAGGGCTGGGCTGGGCTCTGGCAGCACTGGCAGGGCCCAGCCCTGGGCACAGGGAAGCAGCTGCTGGCAGGGACAGCTCCAGGCAGCAGAGCCTGGGCAGGCAGTGGGGGGAAAGTGCCCCCAAGCTGGGCTGGAATATTTAAAGTCCTCTCCAAACCCAACTATTCCATGATTACTTTTAATACAGATCCCCATGCCAAGACACAACAAATGTCCAACAGCAGCTCCATCAGGCACTTCCTCCTGCTGGCATTGGCAGACACGCGGCAGCTGCAGCTCCTGCACTTCTGCCTCTTGCTGGGCATCTCCCTGGCTGCCCTCCTGGGCAACGGCCTCATCATCAGTGCCGTAGCCTGCAGCCACCACCTGCATACACCCATGTTCTTCTTCCTGCTCAGCCTGGCCCTCAGTGACCTGGGCTCCATCTGCACCACTGTCCCCAAAGCCATGCACAATTCCCTCTGGGACACCAGGAACATCTCCTACACTGGATGTGCTGCTCAGCTCTTTTTTTTTGTTTTCTGCGGTACAGCAGAGCTTGCCCTCCTGACCATCATGTGCTATGACCGCTACGTGTCCATCTGCAAACCACTGCACTATGGGACCCTCCTGGGCAGCAGAACTTGTGCCCACATTGCAGCAGCTGCCTGGGCCAGTGCCTTTCTCCATGCTCTCATGCACACAGCCAATACATTTTCCCTGCCCCTGTGCCATGGCAATGCCCTGGGCCAGTTCTTCTGTGAAATCCCACAGATCCTCAAGCTCTC
The DNA here is from genome assembly GCA_024865655.1 of Emberiza elegans. Lineage (NCBI taxonomy): Eukaryota > Metazoa > Chordata > Aves > Passeriformes > Fringillidae > Emberiza > Emberiza elegans. The sequence continues at coordinate 26,835 of JALJVW010000132.1, read as the reverse complement.
CTGCTCACACTCCTACCTCAGGGAACTTGGGCTTCTTGCTGTTAGTGTGTGTTTAGCATTTGGTTGTTTTGTGTTCATTGTTTTCTCCTATGTGCAGATCTTCAGGGCTGTGCTGAGGATCCCCTCTGAGCAGGGACGGCACAAAGCCTTTTCCACCTGCCTCCCTCACCTGGCTGTGGTCTCTCTGTTTGTCAGCACTGCCATATTTTCCGACCTGAAGCCCCCCTCCATGTCCTCCCCATCCCTGGATCTGGCCCTGTCAGTTCTGTACTCGGTGGTGCCTCCAGCCCTGAACCCCCTCATCTACAGCCTGAGGAACCAGGAGCTCAAGGCTGCAGTGTGGAGACTGATGACTGGATGGTTTCAGGAACATTAAACTGCTGGCAATTTCTGCAAATCACTTGTAATAAAAACCATCTTTGATACTTCTTGTTGGTTTGGTCATTTCTGGAGTTTTTTTCCTTTGTTTTGGTTTTTAATATTGTCCAAAAAAAATGTCATTGTTTGTGCCATTTCTCATTTTTTTCTCCCACACTTCCTGTGGCCACAGACTGTGTCAATGAGGGGCTGCGCTCTTGGCAGCTTTAAAGGAACTAAAGGATCTCCCAGCAATGTTTCTGCAGAGATGCCCTTTTGTTGCCTTCTCTGGAGCTGCAGCAGCAATGTCTGTGTGCAGAGCTGGGGGCAGATCAGTGCTGGCCCAGCAGCTGTGCCCAGCAGCAGCAGCAGCACTTGGTGTTGCCAGTGCTGCTCCCGTGGCCCTGCCCCACTGGCCTGGTGGCCCTGGTGTTGCTGTAGGGCCTGAGTGCTCTTGGGGCCAGGCACAGTCCTGGGGGTGGCAGTGCCAGGGCTGCAGCAGGGACAGGCCATGGGCACTGCTGAGGCAGCGCTGACGCCTCAGGCCAGGCCCTGGGGGCTCCAGGCTCCTTGCCCAGGCTCTCTCAAGAACATGGCCAGGCCAATGCTCAGCACAGAAAACCCCCATGAGCAGCCCCAGGCTGGCCGTGGGCAGGCTGGGGGCAAACAGCATGGCTGGGGCTCTGCAAGGGCCCTGGGGCAGATGGGAAGGAGCAGCAGAGCAGGGGCTGATCCATCCCCAGTGCGCTGCACAGCCCAGGGCAGCGTCCCAGAGCGTCCTCATGGAGCTGCCAACAACATCCCCCCTCTGCAGCCCTGGCCTCTCCCCCAGCTCACACAGGTGCCCCATCCTTGCAGGCACAGACACAGCAGCACTGGCTCAGCAGCCCCTGTTTGCATTGCACACAGCAGGCGGGAGCACTCCCATGCTGTGTCTGTGGGGACATGAACCTGACGGAGCACAAATGCCATCAGCCCCTGGGGCCAGCAAGGGCTGGGGGACACCAGGGAAACCACCCAGGTTTGTTCTGGCCTCTGCACTCAGCCAGAAAGTTTGTTCCCATCAGCTGGGAGTTTCCTGTGCCACTGCAGACGCTGTTGCTCAGAGCCAGGGCTGCCTGGCAGCCACCCCCTGTTGCAGACATCTTTTGTGAAAAATCCTTCCTTTAGGATTTTTCCCTTCTGAGAAACCGAGAGGCCTCAGAGACAAGATGTAAACAATTGTTATCTGCTGCTGTGGAATGCAACAGGTGCATCTGTGATTGGCTTTCTATGGGTGTTTGGATTTCTTAACCAGTCATGACAGAGCTGGCTCTCGCTCTCTGTCGGAGCCAGCTCCTTTGTTATCATTCTTTCTATTCTATTCTTAGCTAGCCTTCTGAGAACTTCTTCCCTCTATCTCTTAGTAGTATAGTTATAATGTAATATATATATATAATATAATAAATCAATACTTCTAATTATGGAGTCAAGATTCTCGTCTCCTCTTCATCCTCAAAACCCTGCTTCCCAAAGGGACAATAACTGGTGACCCCGACTGAAAAATGAACAACTGGACCTTCGACTGAGGAGGACATTTCTCACTTGGTGAGATCCCCAGAGGAGCATTTGCTACATTTGGGTAAATCCCGGGTATGTGGCATTGATGGTTGCTTCACGAGCGACCACAGACGTGGTTTCTAGCCAGGAGCTGAAGAACTGAAGATCCTGATTTGGACAGAGTTCACAGCAAGGCTGACCACAAAGAGAACCTTCTGAAAAGCCTCCAGGATGACGTCTGGAAAGCCTACCAGGACCATGCAGATGGCCAGAGAGTGTTGGACACTGTGTAAAGGTACTGTGGGTTTTTCCCCTCCTGAAAATGTGGCCCGTCGTAATTTGTGGCTGCTTATGTGGAGGACTTCTCCCTTGGGGGATGAGGTTCATTTCTCCCCTTCAGAGGAGAAACTTATTGCCCTCTGGCAAAAATGGGGTCAAGAGGATGAAATTCTCCTGATGGAGACAGATTTCTATGAGTTTTTCCAATGGGCAAAGCTCTTTGGATTTTTGACTAATGTGCTCTATGCTCTCGACCTGTTCGTATGGGAGTGCATGGACTCTATTTTCCAGTTCTGTTTTGGCGTGGGTTTGGATGTCCTAAGGTCTACCCAGCTTTCAGGCTGCTTTTTCAGGTCTTGAAACGGAGAGCAGCTGTTTTCCCTGGATTGCTCACTGCAGGGGGAATGCCCCACTTCCCCCAGTTCCTCCGGGAGACCACCCTTTGAGGGGGACGATTGCCTGGCTCAGCCCCCAAACCGCAGTGGGGGCAAGCCATCCCGAGCCGAAAAAGTTTTTCTGCGTCTTCGGAGCATGCTCAGATGCCCCTTTTTGTGCCGCGTTCCTCTCCGGGGATGGACTGCCACCCCGCAGCCCTGCCGGCACCGGGCCGGCCTGCCTCTTGGGCCCTGCCCCGCTCAGAGAGGGGACGGCACCTGGTCCCTGAGACCCCATCCTGCTCGGGCCCGGGAGCCGCCTCCCTGACCCGCCCCCGCCTCCTGCGCGGGACAGCCCACCCGCGGCTCCATCGGGCTGTTCCTCGGCCTGTGCCGGAGAGCCCAGAAGCATTGCTTCCTGCAAATGCCTGCACGCTAGGCAAACAACCATCCACCGATCCCTCCTCCCTATCCTGTGCGGCTCCCCATTTTCTGCCCATATTCTGCAGCCGACCCAGAGCCACCTGCCGACTGATGTTTCGCATTTTGTTCTCTCAAACCGCTGAGCCCGCCTGGTTCAGGATGCTGCTGACACCGGCGCCGAGCCGGGCCCCGCAGCGGCAGCATCACCATCACCTCCTGCTTCCAGCTGAAACCCCAGTTCTTGGGGCTGTCCCGTGGCTGCCCCCTGCGGGCGGAGCTGGGACAGGGGAAGGCAATTCAGACTCCTTTTGTGGGGGGGCATGGCCCGCCAGCTGGCTGTGGGAGCAGCCCGCTGCCTGTTTTAAGATCGGAGTTCTTGCTGGTTTGGGGGCTGTTCTCGATCAGGCCCTGGAGGTGGTGCAGGCTCTGCTGCCCCTCGCAGGCCCGGCCCGGGGGGGGGGCAGGTGCCAAAGTTCTGCCTTTGGTCCCAGCCCGGAGGGGGGGGGTGACCTCATGGGCAGATGGGAGCACCACCGTTTGCATTTGCATTGCAGAGGGCACAGCCAAAAGCGATCATGGCTTGTCTGCTGTGGGAAACACAAATGGTAGGGATTCCTGGCACAGCTTCTGGGGCCCACTGCTGGCAAGCCGCAGTGATTTTGGGGACAGGAAACCTTTGGCCACCCATTCTGCCATTCCTTGGCAGTGTGGTGCCAGGCTGTGGGAAAGCAGGGCCCGCCTGGTGGGCTGGGCCTGGGCTGTCTCGTTTGGTTCCTCGGGCCAGGGCCACCGCCCGGCCTCCTGTTGGATTTGGGGGTTCTGTTTCCCCCTTCTGGTCCTGGGCCACCGTTTTGTGGGCCAGGTCTGGGGTTCCTGATCCTTCCACATGGGCCAGGGCCCCCAGGGCCTCTCTCTGGCCCCCTTGACTTGCTTTGCTGAACTGAAACAAAACAAACTGACTAAAACAAAAAACAAACAAAATTTAAATTAAATTTTTGAAAAACAAATAAAAAGGGTGAAAGAAAATTAGCTGGTTCAGGGGCTGTGGCAAGACATTCAAGAAATCTTCTCAAAATTATTTGAATCTTTTTGATAACTATTGATAGATTTTCCTTCAGCAGTTTGTTGTTTCAGGAGTCTGCAAGCCTGTCTCAGGAACAAAAGGGACTTCCAGAGATGGCAAAGAAGAACATCTTCAGTCCATGGACTTTCCTGAAACTCAGCTGCTTGGACTTGAATTTCTTTGCATTGCTTTTTGCATTTTCTTATATTATAAGATTGTTGTAGTGATTTGATAGAATCTTATGTTATACAGGTGAAGAGATTCCCTGTTCATTCCACACCAGCACTTGATTGAGATTTGGATTGGCAAAAGATAACTTGTCAGGTGTTTGTGCTTTCTCTGCACAGGCCCAGCAGAGAAAATTACAAACACTTTTCTTTTTTAATTTAATTAATTAAAAGGGTGAGATGTTGCAGACATCTTTTGTGAAAAATCCTTCCTTTAGGATTTTTCCCTTCTGAGAAACCGAGAGGCCTCAGAGACAAGATGTAAACAATTGTTATCTGCTGCTGTGGAATGCAACAGGTGCATCTGTGATTGGCCTTCTATGGGTGTTTTGATTTCCTGACCAGTCATGACAGAGCTGGCTCGCTCTCTGTCGGAGCCAGCTGCTTTTGTTATCATTCTTGCTATTCTATTCTTAGCTAGCCTTCTGACAACTTCTTCCTTCTATCTCTTTATAATATAGTTATAATGTAATATATATAATATATAATAAATCAAGTCTTCTAATTATGGAGTCAAGATTCTCTCGTCTCCTCTTCATCCTCAAAACCTGCGTCCCAAAGGGACAATTGTCCTGCCCTCCAGCAGATCCACACTCACACCAGCTTGGTGCCATCTGCAAATTGAATGCTGGACTCGATCCCCCTCCCAGATCATCAGTGAAGATATTAAAAAGGACTGGGCCCAGCACAGATCCCTGGGGTTTGCACCAGTGCCTGGACACCAGCTGGGTGCAACACCATCCCCCCACCACCTCTGGGCCCAGCCTCCAGCCAGCTCTTTAATCTCCCAGTGAGGAGGGAACCAGCCCAAGCCATGGGCTGCAGCACCTTCCAGGGAATGCTGTCAGAGACAGTGTCAAAGGCTTTGCTGGAGTCCAGGCACACAACATCCACAGCCTTTCCCACATCCACAGGTGGGTCACCTGGTCAAAAAAGGCAGACCAGGTTGGTCAGGCAGGACCTGCCACCCCCCATAAATCCACGCTGGCTGGCTCTGATCCCTCGGCCATCCTGTGGGTGCCCTGTGGTGGCACTCAAGGTGATCTGTTCCATAACCTTGCCGGGCACCCAGGTCAGGCTGACAGGCCTGGAGTTCCCCAGATCCTCCTTCCAGCCCTCCTTGGGGATGGGCTCACACTGGCACCTCCAGTCCTCTGGGACCTCCCTGCTGAGCCAGGACTGATGGTAAATGATGGAGAGCAGCTTGGGGAGCTCATCCACCAGCTCCCTCATCCCCCTGGGATGGATCCCATCTGATCCCATATACCTGTGAGCATCTGAGTGGCTCAGCAGGTCACCAGCTGCTTCCTCCTGGATTACAGGGGGCTGTTCTGCTCCCTGTGCCCATCTACCAGCTCAGGAGAACACTTGTCCTGAGGACAGCCCGTCCTAATAATGAAAAAAGAGACAAACAAGATGTAGCTCAGGCTTTTCCTTATCTTTGATGACTATATTCTCCACTGCATCCAACAATGAGTAGATGTTCTTCTTCTCCTTCCTTTTGCTACAAATTTTTATAAAAACACCTTTCTTTTCTTTACAGAAGCCACCAGATTAAGTTCTAATTGAGCTTTAACTTCTCTGATTTTCTTTCTGTATAACCGAAGGACATCCTTAAGCACTTCCTGAGTTTCTGGTCCTTTTTCCCTATGCGTTCTTACAAAAGCTCCATGGGCAGCCAGGACAGTCATTTTTCTCACTAGCTCATCTCTTGCCACACTGGGACAAGCTGCTCCTTTCCCCTTAAGATTACTTTATTGAAATGTGTCCATCCATCCTGGACCCCTTTGTTTTTCAGGGCTGTTTCCCTTAAAAAAATCAGGACCTGATTTGGTGCTCCCCAAATCTGCATCCTAAATAGGCCAAAGTCTGCCCTTCCTAATTCCAGTGTAGAAGTTCTGTTGCTGCCCTCCTTCCACAGAACATTGAAAACTTGATTATTTCATGGTCACTGTGCCCCAGGCAGCCTCCGAGCCCCACATCTGCCACCAGCCCTTCTCTGTTTGTGACCAGCAGCAGACAGAGCTTTCCTTGGCAGTGGGAGTGTTACCAAAAATTCAACAAAACAGAAAACTCCTTAACCCCAATGCAGCATTAAGAAGCTGCATTTTTATTCAGCTGGATGCACATGGATATAGCTCCTCCCAAAGCCCCACATGCTGAGTACAGGAAAGTTTCTGTTTATATTCTGTATTTTGCACACATATTCATTGATTGTCCTGGACTAAACACACATATGATAATCATTTCCCAAAATCATTAACATATTTCCCCTTTAGCCATGTGTTCTTCTGTCCTGGGGGTCTCTCTGGTGGTCCCTGGTGGTCAACTCCCCAATGTGTTCCCAGTGGGCCTGGCTGAGCTGGGAGGACACTGAGGCTGGGTGAACTCCAGTTCCCCTCTCACACAATGGGCATTGTGTGGTTTCCTGGGGTTTTGGAGAACAAGCTCCAGGTGTCAGCTCACCTGGTGGAGACAATTTATCATCTGGTAACATGAGGGTCACAGAGTGGGCTTGACCTCACAGAGGAGGGTTATGTGAGGCTATTGAGAACTATGACATCATAGACTGCCTCTGTGACATCACCAGGAGCAGGCTGTGACATCACTGGCATCAAATCTGATGCAGACAGCAGAGATTTTGATGACATCACAGAGTTAATTAAAAGATCATGGAGAATTATGACATTATGGCATCTGTGATATCCTTTGAAGAGGTCTGACATCACAGAAAGGATTTTAGACATCCCAGAGTTGCCTGGAATGGACATCAGAGTCTGACATCACAGAGCCGGCTGTGACATCACAGAGCTGGCTGTGACATCCCAGAGGGGCTGTGTGACATTCCAGCAGGGCTGTGTCAGGTCACTGGGTTGGTCTGCCCCAGCTCCCCCTCACAGTTTCTCCCAACAAGTCCAATGCTGTCCATGCCCAGCCGGGTCCCTATCCCCCGGGATCCCCCCAGCCCACCTGGAGCCACAGCCTTCACCAAAGGATGTTCCACAGGATCCACCCCAGAGCCTGACATGGGGACAAGGGGCCAGGGCTGTGTGACCAGGACATCAAGGATGGGGATTATCCAGGTCACTGTGGCCTGGTTTGGGTTTCCCAGGGCAGGAAAGGTTTCTGGCAGCTGGAGCAGGGTCTGGGAAGGGCCTCCAATAAAGGCTGGAGCCCTTGGGCTGTGAGCAGAGGCTGAGGGAGCTGGGCTTGTCCAGCCCAGAGCAGGGAAGGCTGAGGGGCTCCTCATCCCAGCCTGGCAGTGCCAGCCAGGAGGGATGGAGAACACAGAGCCAGGCTCTTCACTGGGGGCCTGGTGGGAGACAAAAGCCAATGGGTGGAAGGGGAAAGAGGGGAGATCAGCCAGACAGGAGGAGATGAAATGAGTCAGGCTGGTTTCAGCATTTCCTCAACACCAAACGCAGCCTGACCTCCCTTCTCCATCCACCACTGACAGCTTTGGGTCAATCAGGAATTGTTGGAGCTGTTTTGCCCCACCCAGGACGAGCATCCTGATACAAGAACTTAATTGTGTTTATATCTATCACAGAACCACGTTTGTGAGAAGGACCCGGCCCCTGGCCCTTGGAAAACCTTGACCCATTGTCCTGGGCCCATGGCCCAGCCTGGCCAGATCCTCTGCAGAGCAATGCTGCCCTCCAGCACAGCCACACTCCCACCCAGCCTGGGCTCACCTGGGAACTGACTGAGGGTGCCCTCCTGGCCCTCCTCCAGATCAGCAATAAAGAGATTTCTATTGGCCCCAGTCCTGAGCCCTGGGGACACCCTGGATGTGACTCTATTCCTCAGCTGCCTGAGTGCCAGGGGTTGGATGAGGAAAATGGTGGTGTGATAAATGAATAGGATTCATGCCAACAATTGTAACTATATGGATATTTTAGAAAAAGTAATGGAGAAAAGGATATGTAATTAGTGTCACAAAACAGATGTTTTCAGATGTTCATGAAAAAAATAGGAGACAGGATGTAGTTTGAGATAAGTAAAATCCCAAAACAGAGCAGGCCTCCCAATAATTAGAGAATCAGCCTGAAATGGATAAAATTGGGATGATTCCAGGTATCTATGAAATAATAAGGCTTTTTTTTTAATATAATGTAAAGGCTTCTATAACACAAGACTTTTCAACATGTGCAACCTGTGGGATTGTTCAAAGAACAGTGATGATGAGGAGAAGCCTTCATCTGGTGGCAACCACCAAAGAGCCAAAATAGCCCTCCAGCAACAGTGGGAGCATGTGCTGTGCAGTGGGTGATGGAGATTTCAAGAATCAAAAATAGGAAGAGATTTACAGGAAAATATTGATGAATATGTATGAGCATACAGGATAAAAGACTTGTGTTTGGATTCCTTTGTTTCTCCATGCTCACATGAGGCAGGGGTTTTGCCTCCCTGTAAAATGATCAATCAGTTTTGCTTATGCTTTATCAGAACCACTGCTCCCTTTTTTTGTATCTGCTTGATTTTATTTGATAGTATTATTTTTGGAAAATTACTGCTCAATTAAAATAGCTACTAAATTCAACTTTGTTGTTTATTGAATTATATAGAACTTTATTCATAAATAGAAGGGAAGGCGTAGACAAAGTCTGATTGATTGTCAGCCATAAAAGTCTTGATTTTCATATCTATTCAGACTGCATGAGGAGGTGCTGGGGGGGTCAATATCAATTGACATTGCTGATATCAATCTATAAACAGGAAAAGAAAACTTAACAGGACAAAACAATTCTCTGCATTGTTTTTAAATACAGTATATTCACTTTGAATACATTTCTGAAATGTGTCTAATTAACCACAGAAGGATTGAAAACTTAGATTATTCCCAGGGGCTTTTCTTGTTTGTGTGTTTTGAACAAATGTTTATGAGCCTTTTTCACTGAATTCCTGAACTGAAGAGCTCAGGCTCCTGAAGAGGCCTCTGGAGCAGTAAAATTCATCAGCAACCTCCAAGTGGCTGGAGGATCCATCCCCATCAGAGCAGCAATGAACAGAAATGGGCACAGCTTTCTGGCTGCCCAGCTCTGGGATGGGCCCTGGGCCTGGGGCAGGAGCAGCTCTTGAGGGCCCCAAGGCCAAAACAGCTTGTGCTGCCCTGGGCAGATGGGATGGCAGCAGGGCCTGCAGAGCTCTGGCACCTCAGCCCGAGGGAGCAGGGCAGCCAGGGACCCCCTTTGGCCTTGGCCAAGCACCTTCCCCATGGCTGGGGCCTCTTGTGGCAGCTGCAGCTGCTGCTGTGCCTTGGCAGGGGGGAGGCCGTGGGGCCAGTGCCCAGAGCAGCCTGGCCTGGCAGGCTGGGTGGGGCTGGGGCCAGGCTGGGCTGGGCTTGGGAGGGGTTTGGTGGGGCTGCCCAGGGCCCAGGGCTGAACAGCAAAGCCAAGACTGGGGTCCTTGGAGGGCCCGCTGGCCATATTTAACTTGTGTTTCAATATCAGAGCCACATGTTTTGGGGGCTGTTGGATTTTCATTGGGTTTCAATTGGAAGAGCCTCAAGGCTCAAAGGGGCTGGGCCAAGGACCTTCTGCGGGGCATCTGCAAACATTCAATTCTCCAAAAGTCCCCAGGACTCTGAAATAAATGGTGGCCTGGAGGAGAGCAGGAAGATGTGTTGTTTTTGGACAGAGGGTTTAAATTAATGCAAATTTCTGCAGTGGACAAAGGCTTGGGGGTCAAACATTTGGAAAAGCTGGGAGAATCCGCTTCCTGGACACAAGAGCTGTGCAGCTGACAACCACTGTGCCATGGGACTGAAACAGATGTTTCAGATGTCTGCCTCCAAGTTGCTGAAAGAGGTCAACATGTGTTTTGTTTCACTAAATAAGGGCAGGCTATTATATGGGACCATGGCAGTTCTGGGCAGACCCAGTTGAAAATTTTTGGCTTTTTGCCATGATGGCTGGAAAGCGGCTTCAGGTTGCAGCTTCCCATCAAGTGGAATGGATAAAAGTGGGCTGTTTAATGGGAAACAAGGTGCTTGCTGAGGACCTGGAAGAATGTTCCATCTGGAAGGAACAACATCTTTCAACAAGGGATTAAAAAATGGTTTGGGGTTTAACCTGCTCTTCCAGTTGGGACTCAGCTGGGGCCAGCCCAGGCCTCTCAACCCCACTTGCAACTGCTGAACTTAAGGGTTGTGACAAAACAAAATTAACAAACTTGTTTCTGCCCAATTTAATAAAAAAAATTTTTCCTGACCCTGGTTGGCAGTGGAAGCTGGGTCAGATTGGAACCAAATTTTTTGAATTTGTTTGATGTGGGGGTTCATTTTAGGTTTCCTGAAATCAACTGGAATTCTGCTAGAAATCTGAAAGACAGGAACTGTTTCTCCTCAATATTCCAAGAAGTTTCATGCAGATCCGGGAGAACATCTTTGTCCTCTCTGTCCCTGTTCAGGCCCACTGGGTTTCAGGGATAGTCCCTTGGCTTGGGAGTTGGGATGACTTTTCCTGTTGCAGAGTGCACCCTGGCTAGAAGGTTTAATTTGCTTTTATCTCTAATCCAGAACCATATTTTTTCTTTGGTGGAATATTGAAATCTTGATTGAGCCATGGATCTCAATGACATGTCAGGATGGGGGGTCAGGGCATCTGTGAGGGCAACAATGGCCCTCCATGGTTGTTTGAGACATGATTTCAAAATGGACTCTGTCTGCTGAGATTTCATGTGACTCTGAGATCCCTAGGATTTTTCCTCCTGAGAAAAACCTAAACAGGCCTTAATCTCCTCTTTTCAAGGAACAATTGTTGGCACCTGCTATAACCTTCATGCTATGGAGCATCTGTGATTGGACTTTTGGTCCTTGGTTTCCCATTGACCACAGGGACAATATGGAAACCCCCCAGTGTGTCTGAGCTGCTGATTGGATCCCAGAGGTTATTTCTTAGCTAGGTTATTCTTGGCCAACGGCCCTGGGCTCAGTTCCTGTAGCAGCTATCAATCCCACTTGTGGGCTGGCCCATGCTCCCTCCCTGGCAGATCCCTTAAATCCCTGGGTAGGAGGGACAATGGGAACTGGACCCAGGCCCCTCTGAGGACATCCCTGCCTCAAGTGCCAAAAAAAATGGACCATGCAGAGCCCACAGGATGCCCAAAGTGATGAATGGGACCCTTGGTTGGCATGGGACCATCAGTGTCACAATGGTGCCTGGGGTTGGAAGGTCCCACAAAAAAGTATGGAAATCCTGTTCCCAGATGGAGGACCCTAGGAATGTCACTTTTGCCTGATCCCTTCCACTTCCATGAGGCCCAAAAGTGTCACAATGGTCCCTTGGATCCCATGGGCCACACAATGTCTTGGGGTCTGCCCAGGTCCAGCAATGGACAATGATTCTGGGTTTCACAATGGTCCAAAAGATTCCTTGTTTCAAATTTGCCCTGTGTCACAATTGTCCTTGGTTTTCCAAAGCCCTGGAAGGCTTACAAAGTTCTGCATGGTTCCAAAATAGATTTTTGGTTATCAACAGCTCAAGTTTCTGCAATTGTTTCTCAACAATTTCTCTGAATCAGTTAAAAGGCATTTCCTGGAAGTCTTTTGTTGGAAGAGGTCCTCCATGGTGTGTTGTTGCTGTTTCTCCATGGTGTCCCTGAAGTCCCAAAGGCCAAATGATTCCAGATTGACACAGCTGCCAAGGAAAAAGGATTCTGCTGAAATGGGGCTCTTTCTGTTTTTGCTTGGACTCTTGTCCTTCATGAGGCCTTTTAACTCACAATGTCCCAGGTTCCATGGGTGAAGGCGTCTGGCCCAGGCTCTTGTTTCCATGAGGCCTGGGGATCACCAGGGTTCCCTGAAGTTCCAGTCAGGCAGGGCCCCTTAGCTGCTCCAATTGTCCCTTGGTCTCCTTGGGCCCAATGGTTTTTGTCACAGATGGTCCTTGGAGTTTTTATGCATTAGAGTGTCACAATGGACGTTCCAGGCCCTGGGGACAACATGCAGGGATGGGGACCAAGCTCAGGCCGCCCCTGCCAGCTGGAAATGCTCCTGGGCCTCCCTGTTTGAGCCCCAGGTCTCAGCTCCTCCCCACAGCTCATCACAAACACTGTCCTCCAGGCACTGCTGCTTTTAACAAGCTCCTGCTTTCCATGTAGGAGCAGCCCTGGGAGTTTTATTCCCTCACAGATCAGCTCTTCTCCCCTGCCAAAGCTGGTGGTGCCAAGTGCAGCCCCTGGATGATCCACCCAGGGGAGGGATTTCACATACCCTCTCTTGGGCCACAGGCTTTCTTTGATGTTTTGAGCTGTCATGGGCTGGATCCCCTCTGCAGAGGCCTCTGTCACCAGCCGGGAACTCAGAATCCCGTTTTTTGCACTCAGGATTCCCAGGAACATCACCATGTCATGTCACTGTCCACTCCTGAAGCTCATAAAGTTTACTTTGGGATGGGCCAGACCCTGAGGGGTTTTCCCAGCCACCTAGGGAACTGTTTCACAGGTGCCTTGCATGTTCAAATGTGTCCTGGTAACATGATGCTTGGAGATGCCTGTGGAAATGTGGCTCTTTGTGTAAATTGGGTGCATTTAGCTGAGTCAGTCAGGCCTGGGGTGTGGTTAAAGAGGCAAGTTCAGAACCAGTTTTTTCAGACAGTTGGGGCCTTTGCCACCTCTGTTTCTGGGTTATAAGGGTTAAATACTTTTAAGGTTATTCCTTTTGTTAAGTTGCTAGATTAAGTTGTTCAAACTGTGACTGCTGTTTTTTGGCCTCCTTTGTTTTTAGAGAAAGCTGCCAGGAGTTAAAGTTAAGGTTTCAGGTCCTGAGGGGAAGTTTGAACTCTCCTAAACCTGTTCCATATCCCTGTTCCATGAGCCCCTGTCCCCATGGAAGTCACAATGTTCTCAGTTTTGGTTCATGCAGGTTTGATTGCCTGGATTTGGTTTGGTTTGTTTGGTTTTGTTTCCCTTGGTGGTTTAAGTGTGTGGTCAGGAGCCCCTCTGGATTCTTGCCATGGAACCTTGGAAGCTTGGGTGCCCTATTTGAATCTTTTTTTGCTGATCCTGTGTCTGTTCCCTGTTCCAAGAGGGGTGGTTCCACCTTGCCCCAGAATGCAACATGGAGCTGGGGGTTCCCACAAAGCCCTAATGTCTCTTCTCCTGTCCCACCCTTGCCAGGAATGGTCTGAAAAACACAGTCCAGGCTCTTTCTCAATCTCAAAACAGACAATAGCCTCTGGCAAGGGTTTGTAAGATCTTAATTAGGTTTTTCTCTGATCATCCAACAAAGATGGACTGCAGAATTTCCTTTAAAATGTCTCAAAAAAGGGGCAAGTGGCATACTCAAGTCAACCAATTCGTCCACACTGTCACACTGCCCAAGGAGAACCCTTGGATTCCCTCCATTTGAATGTGTCCCTCACCCTCAACATTTCTCTCCCCTGGAGGACAGCTCTCATGCCCTGAGTGTGGGAAGGGAAATTGAAAGGTGCCCCTAATGTTTCACCAAACCACATCCTCAGCACAGGCTGCAGGATGTGAAAAATTCCTACTCACCCGACATCATCTCTGAATGCAAAGTCACCAGTGAGACCAATCACTGGATAAGTTCTGTTGGAGGTGGCCATACTCAATTTTCTGGGACAAGTGCTGCACCCCCCCCTCGTGTCCTGCCTTGATGGTTCTTTTCCAGTTTCCATTTTCCCCAGCTGGCCAGACATTGGTCCTTTTCCTTTTTCAATTGCCTGATCTGACATTGTCAAAGGATCTCTGTGTCATGTCACAACCCCCCACTGATGGCAGGGCTGCAAAAAGCTGGGAAAGTCTCCCATACTGATCCTCTGGAGAAGAAATTCCAATTTGGTGCCATGGGGCCAAAACTGGAAGACAGGACAGTTCTGTTTCCATAGGAAGAAACCAGTTTTATTTATGTTTGAAGGCAGATGACCAGCCCAACTTGGGCTCTGTTTGCCCCTCAGGGACACCTGTCATTGCAAGACTGAGCTCCCAGCCAATCTTTGCTGTGCCAGGGACTTTTGGAGCTGAAGAATCCTGTGGCCATGGCACCTCTGGGGTTCCCTGGAAGGAAAGGCAGTTCCTCATTCCAAATGCCAAAGCCCCTTGTTCAGCTGGGAGCCTGAGCTCTGGGAGCCAACAAAACATGCCAGTGGAGCATCTGTCATGTCATAGTCCCAGGATGACCTGTTCCTCTCAGTTTGCTTGGCATCAGGTTGCTGGAGTCAGAAGGACAGTTCTTTTCCAACTGGATCGATGGCACAGGAGCCCCAGGTTTCCCACTGAAGGCCCAGCTGGCCTCAGGAAACCAAGGGAACCCAGGCTTAAAACCTGGCAGCCAGTGTCTGGGAGCTAACTGGTGGTGCTGTGACATTGGAGGTGGATTCTCAGGGATCAGGCCATGGGCGTCTCCCTGGACTTGGGGTTTTTTTCGTTCAAGAAAAGGACAGCCTGGGGGTTTTGAAGGGAGATGCAGAATGAGGCCCCATGTTTAGGCCAGACAGCAGGTCACTGGCAGGTTTCATATGGGAATAATCCTGGATATGCAAATTTGGAGGAGGTCACAATCTCTGCCATGGGCTGTGGAGGAGAAGGACAGCTCTTTTCCCATTGGGAAGGAAAGCACAGAACCCAGGGTTTCAGGGGCTGATGAGAAGACCTCCCAAGGCTGCCAAGGCCTGCTCCTACAGGCCTCCCCAGGAGGCCCTTACCAAACTGACCTGTTCCATGTTCAGAGATCCTTCTGGGGCAATGTGCTATCCACAATGGCCCCTTGGTTCCATGGCTGGAATCCTGTAGGATCACAACAGATCTTTTAGACTCCATGAGGCCCAGTGAGATGCCAAATAGTCTCCTTGGCTCACAGTCCGGAATGGCCATTCCATGAGGAGGCCTGAAAAATGTCAAAATGGTTTGGTTCCATGGACTGAATCCTGTTCTGTGGCCCTTTGGTTCCATGAGGCCCAGAGTCTCAAATGGATCCCTTGTTCTACTTTGTTCCTCAGGACTCAATGGCCCCTTGGTTCCAACAGGCCTGTCAAAATACACTGGTCCCTGTTCCATATGGACCTGCAGTGTCACAATGGTTGCCATTGGTTTCTGTGAGGCCTTTGCAGTGTCACAATGGTTTCCTTGGTTCCATGGAGGACTCAGAGTGTCAAGAATGGCAATCATTGATTCCGCGGGTTACAAGTGTCATAGTGGTTCCCCAGGCAACACAATGTCACAAGTGTGTCAGAGCTTGCACTGCCTTACAAGCCCCATGAATTGGTCCAGGAAACCATGGGGAGCCCAGAGAATTGTCAACAATCTGTTCCTGAGGCCCTGCAGTCCTTTCTGTTTGATTCCACGAGCTTTTGTATGTGTTGGTTCCCCAGCCCTGGAGAACACTGCTTGATTGTGTGCCACACATGTGACAACTGTTCCATAGTATCCATATATAATATGCAGGCTGTACAGTGGCAATTAATTGGCCTGCCATCACCATGGCACAATGGCCCTTGGTTTATGTTGAGGCCCCAGCAGTGTCAAGCTGTGTCTGGAAATGGCTCCATCAAGGCTCTGAAGTGCCACATTGGCCCTTGGTTTTATAAGGCCTCATTATATAAAAATGGCCTCCCATGGTTCCATGAGGCCCTGGTCTTTGGAACAATTGGGAATTTTGGTTCCACATGAATGTTTCATGAGGCCAGAGTGTCACAATGGTATCCCCAAAGGTTCCATTGGACCCTTCATCCCATGGAAGACCCACAGTGTTCACTGCAGTCCCCTTGATTCCATGAGGCCCTGCCATGCTGTAATGGCCCCTTGGTTCCAGTGGGTCCCAAAGTGTCAGAACTGTCTCCATTGTTCCATGAGGCCCCACAAAGTCACTGTGCTCCCCTTGGTTGCACAGGGCCCCACAGTGGAGCAATGGACTCTTGGTTCCATGAGGTTCCTCAGTGTCACAATGGTCTCCTTGGATCCACAGTGTCACAGTGGCCCCTTGGCTCCATGTGGCCATGCTG
Organism: Emberiza elegans; assembly: GCA_024865655.1. Taxonomy (NCBI): domain Eukaryota; kingdom Metazoa; phylum Chordata; class Aves; order Passeriformes; family Fringillidae; genus Emberiza; species Emberiza elegans. The sequence goes on along the minus strand of JALJVW010000132.1, from coordinate 10,610 downwards.
TGTCACAATGGCTCATGGTTCCATGAGGCCACACAGTTTAACAACAGACCCTTGGTTCCAATGAGGCCTTGCAAAAGTCACAATGGAATTCTGGTTCCATGAGCTTTCCCACTGCCAACAGCAGTCTCCTTGGTTCTGCAGTGTCCCCATGGTCCCTTTGTTCCATGAGGTTCTGTAGCAGAACATGGTCACCTTGGTTCTCTGAGGTTCTGCAGTGTCACAATGGACCCATGGTTCCACCAGGCCTTCCTGTGTCACAGTGGCCCTTTGGTTCTAGAGGTTTCTCAGTGTCACAATGTTCTCCTTGGATCAGCAGTATCACAATGGATCATTGGTTCATTGTGGCCCCAATGTGCCAAAATGGATTTTGGTTCCATGGGGTTCCTCTGTGTCACAATGGACCATTTGTTCCATGAGTTTGCTCTGTGTCACAGCTGACTTCTTGGTTCTGTGAGGCCCCCCTGTCACCAAATCTCTGAAATATCAGAATAAGGCTTCTGAACACTCATATGCTATTTCAGAGGGTATCATTTATTCAGGCCTGAGGTCGAGTGAGAGAAAACTCCTAACCTCACATGGACACATAATTCTACCAGCCTGTTGCTTCATTACAGTCGCAAAAGGTGATTTACAATTTACCCATTTCCATAAAACCCACCCCAAGTTCCCAGTTTCAGTCCTTGTTTCCTCTATCCCTGCACCCTTCAGCCAGATGTCTTCATCTTCTCTTCCAACCATCCTTGCTGAGAAAGCAGCCCCTGAATGCCTTGTTCCTGTGCTGAAAGTTCAAAGGCACAGTAAAAATTGAATGAACCCTTTTGGTAATAAGCCAAAGGCTTTGTGTGGGCAGGCAGAGGCAGGCAGGAGGCAGAGCTGTCAGCAAAGGAAGGGCCCAGCCAGGTGGGACAGCCGAGGGATGCCGACAGCCTGCAGGGACAGAGGCGCAGGGCAGGGACACCGTGGGACAGCCTGGGCTGCACAGGGCACAGGGATGGGCAGCAGCTGCAAGGCCCTGACAGAGCCAACTTGGGCAGCACTTTGGCCATGGCTGCTGGCCCTGGGAGCAGGAGGGGACAAGTGACCCTTGCAGGCCTGGGGCCTCATTGCCTCCTTGTCCCTGCTCAGCAGCCTGACAGGGGCCGCCCCACGATCCTGCCCCTGGCATTGCCCATCCCCACATGCCAGTGCCCATCCCGGGAAGGGCCCTGAGCAATGAGGGAGGGACAGGATCTGCCTGACCAGGGGCTGGGGCCCAGGCCTTGGCCCTTTGCATTCCTGAAACACATCCAGGTTTGCTCAGGACCAGAGACACCTTTGCCTTGCTTGTGCCCACCTGGCATCACTGCCTGCAGTGTTCTGCTCTAGCTGGAACCTGGGGACACTTCCTCACTTGTGTCCCTGACAGGGATCTCTTCAAAGTACAAGAACCTTCACTGTTTCAATTGAACTGAATTCTTGAGGGTTTTGTGACATCATTGAGGGGGTGGTGACATCCCACAGCTGGCTGTGACATCCCAGAGCTGGCTGTGACCTCACAGAGTAGGGTGTGAGGCCATAGAGCAGAGTCTGCCATCACAGAGCGTGGCTCTGTGGCATCAGAGAGTGGGTTGTGACATCACCTGGTGGCTGTGGAGCATCATGGAGCAGGCAGTGACATCACAGAAAAGATTGTGACATCACAGGGTGACTTTGTGACATCAGTCTTCTGTGACATCAAAGCATGGCTGTATGACAACACAAGGTGACATAGAGTTGGCTCTGTGACATCACAGAGGGCTTTGTGACATCACATGGGCAGTGTGGCATCACAGAGGCGATGTAAGTTCACAGAGACGGCTGTGTGACATCACAGCGGCAGTGTGATATCACAGGAGGCTGTGTGACATCACAGGGGCAGTGTGACATCACAGGGGCTGTGTGACATCATAAAAACTGTGTGACATCACAGGAGGCTGTGTGACATCATGGGGCAGTGTGACATCCCAGGGGCAGTGTGACATCACAGGGGCAGTGTGACATCACAGGGGCTGTGTGAGGTCACTGGGGAGGTCACTCTGCCCCAGCTCCCCTCACAGTTCCCCCCAGAGCAGTCCAACGCTGCTCGTGCACAGCGGGGTCCCCTGTCCCCCCGGGTCCCCCCATCCCGGCCCCGCAGCCTCCCCCAGAGGATGTTCCACGAGATCGACCCCAGAGCCTGACTCGGGGACGGGGGACCAGGGTCCTGGGGGTGGGACAGGGGGACAGGGACCCCCCGGCAGCATCCCCGTGTCCCCCAGGGCCACAGCCTGGGCCAGGCCTCCTTCACCCTGGTATCAACGAGGCCTTGAGAGCGCTGAAAAAATCCCCAGCAAGGGAGCAGCAACAACCAGATTGAATATTAAGGGACAGGACCACAAAGTTCCTTGGCAAGTGTCCTGAGTTGACTATATGATGCTTTTATCCCCAATCGTCTTGTTCTGTTCATGCTGAATAATAAGTTTACACCTTTAAGGGTGTTCCAGAGAGTGAAGGAAGGGAGAGAAGAAGCGGCAGTTTTTTTCCAGAACTGTACTCACTCCTACACATTCCTGCTGCGAGCTGTGTTGTCTGTGGCTGCAATGAGACAGAGCTCTCCTTTGCTTTTATTTAGCTAACTAGAACAAGGAAGTTCCCTAGACCTTTGTTTCTCCCTTCTCTTTTAGACCTCTTAAAAAACCTGCTCTGGACTGAACACCCAGGGGAGCACTGGCAGCTGCACCTGTGGCCCACGGGGCCGGGCCTGGCCTGCGACATTCCCAGCACCGGAGAGACTGATCAGAGACTGAGTGAGCTGAACTGCACCCCGGGGAAGAGACTTTCTCAGTTTGTCATCTCTTTTAGAGTGGCAAGAAATCTTACTGTTTGATATTGTGTAGATTTTACTGTTTAATAAACAGTTTTTTTCCACCTTTCTCCAAAGAGATATTTTCTCCCGGACCAGTTAGGGGGAGGGGCTGATTGGATCTACTGTACTACCGGAGCTCCTTTGAGAGATTCTCTCCCAAATTTGCCCTAAACCTGGACAGATACATCTATTGGCGCCCAACGCGGGGCTGGAAAAGGTGGAAAAAAGCTTTATTGATTGTGTGTTGGTTGTGTTTGCAGTCAGTAGCCATGCTGCTTCAATTCATAATGTCTCTTGAGGTAGAGGCCTTCGTGTAGCTCTGAGCTCTAGACATTTTTGAAGTTACAATACCTTTCTGGTCACTAAGATTATTGTCTATAACACATAATTTCTATGGTAGAGGGGTACGGATTAGAATAGCTGTTGTGCTGGCCTTAGTGATAATGATTTATAAAGCATTTACAAAAATGCTGGCATCTGTTTACGATATGTATAGTTTATAGTTTCTTCGTCCTACCCTGCATTTCAATTCCAGTAGTATGTTTTGGGAATTTATTAGTAATTACACCCAGTCTGTTAGAAGAAGAGCCGAGAATAAGGCTTTCCAGCCTTTCCTTTCCTTCTTCTCCTTTAGATCTGTTATGTCACTTTTTGAGAATGTTCAGTTTCCCCTGAATGTTAAAGAGACCATCTTTCTGGTATTTAATCTGGTAAGCTTCCTCTATATGGTTCGCAGCTTCTCTAGAATGAGGGCTGAGATATCCAGAGGAGTTGGTGAGACCCCTGACCCGGAAGCAGATGCAGGTGTGAAAAATCCTGAGTAGTGTAGAGAATAGGAAAATATAGGCCAAACCCTGAAGGAATTTTCTGATCCTGTAGACTGGGATTTTCCACGGGAACAAATTCAGAACCCAGCTGAGGTGGAGAAATACCTGAAAGAGAAGTGCCATGACAATTCTAAGGAGAAAAGGCTAATTGCAATAAGCTAGACCCTGACCTATACTTATCGCACTCTGTTAGATAGTGTAGAGCAACAGACAGAAGCAGAAGGGCAGGGTGACAAAGCAGCAGCTACCACAGTCATCCCAGGCTCGAAGCCAGCAGCTAAACCAGATAGCGAACCTAAGCCATTGGCAGTTGCTGCAGAGAGAAAGCACACAAGCAAAACCAATCGGCCAGTGACTGATGATGATGATCCAGGCGAAGGACCCTCAGCACCAACTGATATAAAAGCCAAAGTTAACGCAACTGACACAACACCAGGGGCCAATATTGAGTCTTATTCCTTGAAAAACCTTCGTGGCCTAAGGAAAGATTACACCCGACGACCTGATGAATCCATAATTAGTTGGTTAGTCCATCTCTAAGATGCTGCAGGCAAAGCTACAATTCTGAACGGCACTGAAGCGAAGCATTTGGGATCCCTGTCACAAGATCCTGTCATTGACCAAGAAATGATGAGAGAAGCTAACCCTCTCAGCCTCTGAGCACGAGTCCTAAGAAGTGTAGCACTAAGATACCTGTGCGCAGACGATCTCTACATGCAACAAACCCAGTGGAAAACAATAGAACAAGAGATTCAGCGCTTAAAGGAAATAGCAGTGGCAGAGATTGCCTTCTCAGACGATGCAAACACTGTAAATCCAGACTTAGTATATGCACATCTGTGATGTGGAAGAAACTTGTACGACTTGAGTCATGAGAATATGCTTCTGCTTTAGCAATAATGAAGCGAGATGATGGTGAAGAGACTGTGCTTGATATGGCAAAGAAGCTCTGAGCATATTCAGATGCTGTGCATGGCCCAACACATGCCAGAATTGCAGCGGTAGAAACATGTCTGCAAGCATTAGAAGACAAGATAGAGGAAAATCATAAGAAGCTCAGAAAGCAAATTAAAGAAGACCTTCTCCAAATCTCAGCAATACAAATCAGAAGTTCTGGTACCCAAGGCAGACGTTCCCTAGATGGCAAGAGAAAGTACACCCCACGAGCTGAGCTGTGGTTTTACTTGCGTGATTGTAGAGAAAACATGGAGAGATGGCATAAAAACCTACTGCTACTCTGGCACAACGGGTGCATGAACTGAAGACTCAGAGAGGAAGTTCCAAAAGAGAAGCAGCTCCAGTAGCCAGTAACCGAACTGTCACATATGATGATAATGACAATATTTTTGATCCCCTTGAAAGAACCTCCAAGACATATGCCCAGAGAAAGAAAGATAATCAAGCTTAGAAGAGCCCTGCCTCTAGCCAGGTAGAGGCTGGAGAAAACCGTGTTTTTTAGACTGTGTAGATTCATTAGCCTGGCACATCTGAACCACAAGAATACAAAACTTTGGTTAACACTGGTGCGCAATGTACATTAATCCCATCAAGACATATAGGGACAGAGTCTGTTGCTATTACTGGTGTGACAGGAGAATCCCAAGATTTTACTTTAGTAGAAGCTGAAGTAAGCCTGACTGGAAATGCGTAGAGGAAACACCCTATTGTAACTGGCCCAGAAGCCCCATGCATTTTAGGTATAGACTTCCTTCGAAGTAGATATTTCAAAGACCCAAAGGGACTCAGATAAGCATTTAGAATAGCTGCTGTAGAGACAGAAGGTGTCAAGCAGCTGAACAGCTTGCCTAGACTGTCAGAAAACCCATCTGCAGTAGGTCTCCTGAAGGTAGAAGAGCAACGAGTACCAATTGCCACCTCAACAGTGCACCGCCGACAGTACCAAACAAATCGAGATGCTGTAATCCCCATCCATAAGACGATCTGAGAACTGGAGAGCCAAAGATTAGTCAGCAAGACCCATTCACCCTTCAACAGCCCCATTTGGCCTGTGCGTAAATCTGAAAGAGAATGGAGATTGACTGTAGACTACCGTGCATTGAATGAAGTGACTCCACCACTGAGCGCTGCTGTGCCGGACATGCTGGAGCTCCAGTATGAGCTTGAGTCCAAAGCAGCAAGGTAGTATGCCACTATAGACATTGCCAATGCATTTTTCTCCATTCCTCTGACAGCAGAATGCAGACCTCAGTTTGCTTTCACCTGAAGGGGTGCAGTACACCTGGAACCGCTGCCCCAGGGGTGGAAGCACCCCATCATCTGCCATGGACTGATCCAGGCTGCACTAGAAAAGGGTGAGGCTCCAGAACATCTGCAATATATTGATGACATCATTGTGTGGGGAAGACAGCTGCAGAAGTGTTCGAGAAAGGGAGAAAAATCATCCAGATTCTCCTAAAAGCTGGCTTTGCCATCAAGAAGAGCAAAGTCAAGGGACCTGCTCAAGAGATCCAGTTCCTGGGAGTGAAGTGGCAAGATGGACGGCGTCAGATTCCCACTGATGTCATCAACAAGATCACAGCAATGTCTCCACCAACTAGCAAGAAAGAAACACAAGCTTTCCTGGGCACCATAGGTTTTTGGAGGATGCACATTCCTGAATACAGTCAGATCGTGAGCCCTCTCTACCTGGTCACCCGTAAGAAGAACACTTTCCACTGGGGCCCTGAGCAGCAACAAGCCTTTGCACAGATCAAGCAGGAGATTGCTCATGCAGTAGCCCTTGGGCCAGTCAGGACAGGACCAGAGGTGAAGAACGTGCTCTACTCTGCAGCCGGGAACAATGGCTTGTCCTGGAGCCTTTGGCAGAAGATGCCTGGGGAGACTCAAAGCCTACCAGTGGGATTTTGGAGTCGAAGCTACAGAGGATCTGAGACCAAATACATTCCAGCAGTGAAAGAAATCTTGGCTGCCTGTGAAGGAGTCCAGGCTGCCTCAGAGGTAATAGACACTGAAGCACAACTCCTCCTGGCGCCCCGACTACCAGTACTGGGGTGAATGTTCAAAGGCAAGGTTCCTTCCACTCACCATGCCACCAGTGCCACATGGAGCAAATGGATTGCTGTTATCACACAACGCGCCTGTATTGGAAAACTGAATTGCCCTGGGATTCTGGAAATAATTACAAACTGGCCGGAAGGTGAAAACTTTGGTCTCGCTGATGAAGGGGAACAAGAAGTGACACGGGCTGAAGAAGCTCCACCATACAACCAACTGCCAGCAGAAGATGCATGATACGCTCTTTTTACTAATGGTTCTCGCCGCATTATGGGAATGAACCAGAAGTGGAAAGCAGCCCTATGGAGGCCCACATGAAAGGTCGCAGAGGCCACTGAAGGAGAAGGTGGATCAAGACAACTTGCTGAACTCAAAGCTGTTTAACTGGCCCTGGACATTGCTGAGAGAGAGAAGTGGCCAAAGCTCTACCTTTATACTGATTCATGGATGGTAGCCAATGCTCTGTGGGGCTGGCTGGAAAGGTGGAAAGAGGCCAATTGGCAGCATAGAGGAAAGACAGTCTGGGCTGCTGATGAGTGGAAAGACATTGACACTCGGTTAGAGAAGCTGCCTGTGAAAGTCCGCCATGTAGATGCCCATGTCCCCAAGAGTCAGGCTAATGAGGTACACCGAAACAACGAACAGGTAGATCAGGTAGCAAAAATAGAGGTGTCAAAGATAGACTTAGATTGGCAACATAAAGGAGAGTTATTCCTAGCTCGATGGGCCCACGATGCCTCAGGCCATCAGGCAGGGATGCCACCTATAAGTGGGCACGAGACCGAGGGGGTGGATCTAACCATGGACAGTATTTCTCAGGTCATCCATGACTGTGAGACGTGTGCTGCCATCAAGCAGGCCAAGCGAGTGAAGCCACTCTGGTACAGTGGCAGTGGTCAAAGTACAAGTATGGAGAGGCCTGGCAGATTGACTACATCACACTGCCCCAGACACGCCAGGGCAAGCGCTACGTGCTGACCATGGTGGAAGCCACCACGGGAGATGGTTGGAAACCTGCCCTGTGTCCTCATGCTACGGCCCGAACACCATCCTGGGCCTTGAAAAGCAAGTCCTGTGGAGACATGGTACCCTGAGAGGATAAGTCAGACAATGGGACTCATTTCAAGAACAGCCTTATCAACACCTGGGCTAGGGAACATGGCATTGAGTGGGTGTACCATATCCCCTACCATGCACCAGCTGCAGGCAAAGTGAGAAGATACAACGGACTGTTAAAACCACATTGAAAGCATTAGGTGGGGGATCTTTCAAAAACTGGGAGCAGATCTGGCAAGAGCCACCTGGTTAGTTAACACCCAAGGCTCTACTAACCGAGCGGGCCCTGCCCAGTCTGAGCCTTGCATAGAGTAGATGGAGACAAAGTCCCAGTGGTACATGTCAGAGGTTTGTTAGGAAAGACAGTTTGGATTAATCCTGCCTCAAATACAGACAAACCCATTCATTCGGGTTGTTTTTGCCTCAGGGACCAGGTTGCACATAGTGGATAATGCAAAAAGATGGAAAGAACACGATGTGTACCTCAGGGAGATTTGATTGTTAGGTGAAACCTATGTGTAAATATCACTGTTTGCTGAATGTTATTACCATTGTCTGTGTATAGCTGTATATTGAATGTATAATGTATGTGTTTGTAGAGTTTATATTTTTTTTTTTTTTGTTTTTAGTAGTAGTTTTAGTAGTAAGCAGACGATATGGGGATAAGGGGTGGAATGTCCTGGGTTGACTATATGATGCTTTTATCCCCAATCGTCTTGTTCTGTTCATGCTGAATAATAAGTTTGCACCTTTAAGGTGTTCCAGAGAGTGAAGGAGGAGAAGAAAGGGCAGGTTTTTTTCCAGAACTGTACTCACTCCTACACATTCCTGCTGCGGCTGTGTTGTCTGTGGCTGCACGACAGCGGGACAGTGCTCTCCTTTGCTTTTGTTAGCTAGCTAGGGCAAAGAAGTTCCTGACCTTTGTTTTCTTTTCTCCCTTCTCTTTTGGACCTCTTAAAAACCTGCTCTGGACTGAACACCCAGGGGAGCACCGGCAGCTGCACCTGTGGCCCACCGGGCCGGGCTGGCTCTGTGACATTCCCAGCACCGGAGGGACTGATCAGAGACTGAGTGAGCCGAGCTGCACCCCAGGAAGGGACTTTCTCAGTTTATCTTCTCCTTTGGGTGACAAGGGATCTTACTGTTTGAGATTGTGTAGATTTGACTATTTAATAAACAGTTTTTCTCCACCTTCCAAGGAGATATTTTCTCCCAGTTGATTGGCTGATATTTTCTACTACCGGAGATCCTTGGGGATTCTCTCCCAAATTTATTCTAAACCTGGACAAATGGAATGGCAAAACCCCTCTCTCCAAAATTCCCCACTTCCTCCTTGTTGCCCGCTTTTCCCTGTGATGTACTCTGGGGTACGCCCGGCTCAGTTGAGTCCCCTGTCCTGGCTGTGTCCCTGCCCAGGCTCCCCGCAGCCCCAGCCCTCCCCCAGCGTGGCTGGACGAGGGCAGGACAGGCCGGCTCTGCTGCAGCTGGCAAGAACAAAACCATCTCCTGCGTGCTCAGCCCCTGTGCTCCAGCACCGGCCCCAGCAGTGTCTCAGTGCCAGGGCTGTGCCCTCAGTCCCCTGCCAGGGGTTTCCATGGCCTGCCAGCCAGGTGACCCAGGTGCCCCCAGTGCCAGTTGCCATGAGCAAGTGCCCAGCCCTGCCCTTTCTGTCTGGCTGACCTGGCCTTTGGCCTGGCAGTGCCGGTGGCTGCTGGTTCCTGGTGCCCTGGCGGCCAGCGCGGCTGGGCAGGTGGCCATGGCACAGCCCCCAGCAAGGGATCCTCTGGCTCTGGGCACTGACACCAGCCCTGAGCAAAGGGCCCAGGCAGCTTTCCATGGCCACCAACCCAGCACAAGGCCTCCGGGCATTGGTTGCCATGGCACCAAACCAAGGAACGGGTCCCTGTGACCATTGCCATGGCACCTGGTGGCACCAATGAGTGTCACTGCAATTGTACCTGGAACAGCCCTGGCACCGCTTTGTCCTCTGGGTTGCCATGGCAGCCGAGGGCAGCAACAGCTCTGCAGGCAAGTGGCCATGGAACCTGGCTGCAGAAATGGCTCCTTGGGCTGGTTTCCAAACCTGAACTGAACTGATGGGGCTGCTATGGCACCCAAACCCAGCAGTGGGGTCCCTGCAGTGTCCATGGCAACAGTCCCTTGAAATGGCCCACTGCCTGTTGGATGATGATCCACCCTCAGAGCTGGCCCAGGGCAGGTCTGGAGTGCCCGGTGGCAGCTTGGGCTTGGCAACACACTTGAGGAGGATGTCTGTCTGCAGTGGGGAAACTCAGGAGTTTTAGATGGCTTCAAAATCAAAGAAGGAAAATCCTCTTTGGCTGTGTGCAGCCACTTCTCCAAGCAAAGCAGGTCCCAGGTGAGTGAGGAGAGACACGATGGGCTTGGGAATGTGGAGCAGGTTGTCCACACTGGCTCAGAGCTCAAGGCACAGCTTCTCTGAGCAGGCCAGACCTCCTTTAGAGAGTCCCTGCATCAATATCAGTCACTGAATGCTGCCATCACCTCTTGTAATAAGAACAGCAATAAAAGACACCCTTTAAAATAGGAATACATATTTCCTAGAAGCTCTTGGAACTATTTCTCCATAACTGTCAAAAGGAAACCCTCCTAATGAACTGCACTGGAGCAGAGGGAAATCAAGGCTGAGCCATGGTTTGTCAGGACTTGCTTGATCCTCATGAGCCTCACTGGGCATTTGGAGCTGGAGCCCTTGAACCTCAGGGCCTGGGAGGAGATTTTGGCCAAACCTTGCCAGGAGTCAAGGCAGAGGAACACCCAAAGTGTCTCCAGGCATTCATGGCTCTCACTGAGGTCCCTCCAACACAGGC